>DWHO01004563.1:0-10978 GCA_018247575.1 Eurytides lysithous rurik
CGCGGGATTCGAACCCACGACCTCCGTTTTGTAAAGCGCGGGCCTATACCACTAGGCCACGGAGGCAGTTTAAATAAGTACATATGGAGTAGAAATGCAGAATTGAAAAGAATGATATTTCCTAAACATAAATTATTTTGTCATACATTACATAATTCATTAAATTAAATGAAACAAAAAATTTATTGTTTACTTCAAGCTATCAATATCAAACACTTGCTAATTATAAATGTTAAATTAAAAATATAATTGTATTTACATACACAATTGTGTAGTCAGGGCCGCATTTATATGAAATAAGGGTAAAGGCTATTTCAGTTATGAAGCCCTTTCACCTCCAATTTTTAAGTTTGTAAGTAACATGAGAGATATAATAAATAATAATTATATACATCATTAATGTGGTACTAGCATATATGTATGTACATATTCAATACATTGAAGAACAAACCAAATTCAATTCGGATAAGCTTATTTTATAATAATTTTTATTTAATGTAATCACAACCAACAAATTTTTATGTTTATTTACTAGCGTTTTTATGCGTAGAATTTTCGGTTCAGTGTTCATTGTTTTTAAAATAGTCTTATATTAATTTTGCTAACAATTTGAATGTAGACCCCTCATGAATTGAGACCCTCGGCTAAATCTTAACAAGACTATAAAAAAATCAATGCCCATTCTTGACAACTAGGCGATCGCGAGTTTATATATAATATGCGGAGAAAAAATTGTACCTCTTTCAAGAGTTCCGGAAAGTGTTAGATCTGTAATTTTTAAAGTTTATACGGAGAAGCCTTAAATTAATATATCATTTTTACACATGTAACAAATTAATAACTAACACGTTCATACTACTATGAATTGTCAAAGAGTAATATTTCAAATCATAAAAATTAAATTAAAAAAGAACTGTTAGGCAACGATTTGATATCGCTTATAGAGGTCGCTTTGGACATCTAGGCGGCCACAATTTTCATTTTTACTCAGGGTATTACGAAAACTATATAAAAGCAATTTCTAAAAAAGCGAATTCTTCTTTAAAAGGATAAGATGTAGGGCAATCCCCTACTGTTTTCGATTAGCGAACTATAGGTGACAAAAGTCCCATTGTTAAGATATGCCTTGACGTGACAACAGCACGCACAAAGGCACGTGTGTCAAATCTAAGTGCATCCAGGAAGCAGGCGTATGTATGCCCTCAAACGCAATTTGTCGCTGCTGCGCGCAACCCCCCTTTATTACGTCCCGCCGTTGCTTTCGGCTTTGGATTTCGAAACCTCGTCACATTGTGGATGCACCCGGTTAATTTGAAAGGACGTTTGCCGTTTTTGTGCCCTTGCCGAACGCGCTAATTACTTGATGCCTGTCATCAACAATGTAGACACGACGTAATAGACTAACGTCAGAGACTGGGAGAATAATAGTGTTTTGTTGCTTTCTTATTATTATTTCTGACATACATTCGCACTTTTTTCCTATTATTTGTTTTGTACTCTTTATAATTCGTACAATATTGCTCGCCTTGTAAAAATATAACAAAATAATTTTTACGGTTTTCACAAAAAAAAAACGATAACACCGCCGTGTTGACATATGTTCAAGATGTAATTATATAAAATATAATTAAAAACTTTATAGCCTAAAGAATCCACAATATCACTATCCCCGATATATACCAATATATTAAATGACACATGCTGTTGTGAACAATCACAAGCAACAGCATGTTTCATTCATAACAAGATTGTGATTAGAGCGTGTTATTGTCTATGTTAACCACTAGACAATCTATCACTTGTTTGATTCTTCTAAAATTGTAAAAAGAATGTTCAATTTAACAGAAAAGGACAAATATTTTTATATTTTTTAGTGATCCAAGTGATCGAAATTTATAATAATAGAGAGAAACAGAGTTACAAATCATTTCATTGCATAGTTATTTCAACTCCCCTATAAACGAGTCACGACGATTTTCATCAGTCATAAAATTCATTATATCTTTGGGATGTTAAATAAGATAACTGCAAAAGACTCACGAGTATATGTAATATCAGTTCACGCTAAGGGACAAAAAAGAAGGACCTTTTTGATGTATCGGAAAATTAAAGTTAAAGACGACAAAATAAAAAGTCTCTTTCGGCCTGATTTATTGGTAACCAACTAACGTAACCTATATATATTCAATACATCGAAGATATAACCAAAATCAATTCAGACAAATTTATTTCATATCAATACTTTTTTACATTTGTTTATTAGTCATATGAGTAAAATATCTCCTTATTTTCGGCTGCCATCATTAGTGTGGTACTAGCTATATATATTCAATACATTAAACCAAATTCAACTCGGATAAACTTATTTTATAATAATTCGCATTTAATGTAATAATAACGAACACATTTTTATGTTTATTTATGAGCGTTTTTATGCGTAGAATTTTAGGTTGAGTGTTCACTGCTTTTAGAATAGTCTAATTTTAATTTTGCTACAATTTGAATGTAGACCCCTCATGAATTTAGGCCCTCGGCTAAAGCTTAACTAGACTATAAAAAATCAATGCCTAGCATTCTAGCGATAGCACTAGACGATCACGAGTTTATATATAATATGCGAAGAAAAAATTGTACCACTTTCAAGAGCAAAAGGTATATTAATTATTTCAATGGCCCTGAATACATCTCACCTTACTTCTGACAATGTAATAAAAGACATTCAACTTATTTTGGATTATACTTTTAGTAAATAAGTAGAATAATCAATGAATTTTTAAGGTAATCTATGGGAAGTAAGATATTTAGTTACGACTTTGGTTGATTTGCTTTGGGGTACCTTTTTTTTATCGAGTAGATCGCCTTGCGACACATATGTTCCACAACGCAAAGTATTGTATAAATATGAAAGCCACTGTTACCTAATAAACAAAACTGTTTAAAAAAACCTTTGGGGCACGATAGGTATATAAATACCTATCGTGCCAGAACTCTGAGGACTTTTCGTATTTTTTTTTCACAGGTACCCGAACTTTACTAACATATAAGTTGACCTAAAATTGTTGAGTAATACTAATCTTATTTGAAGATATCTATGTATTTTATTTAAAGCAGTCATAGTCATATTATAAGTATTTTAGTACTAAGATATTCGTCGTATATATGTATATAACGTAACGGTAACTGCAAACCATTGTCCAATATTTGACTAATTTTTCTAAAAAAACGATCATAATAGGATTTCATTTATTTAATCATGAAAAGCCTATACAGGTGTTTTACAAAATTAATACTTAATCCAATAATTTACAACGTGTAAGGTAGAAATTGCTGAAAAAACTAACCTATGAAATGACAAAAGTTTGTCTTTATCTGATTTTCCACTGTTACGGTTTTTACAGATAGTAACGCATGCCATGAAATTTTTACTTTTAAACTGATATTCAAGTTTATGAATTTAAAATAATATTTTAAACCAAACACGCAACGATCACCAGACTGGTGATGAAAATGAAGTAAAACAGCTTCATGTTATTCTTTTGCATTTCAAGGTAGACTAGGTGAGTTACGTCTCTATCTCTATCTCTTTTTAGTACATTGCGTTTTGCGTAAGTTAGAAAGATCACGCCAGTGCACTTATTACTACTTCTCCGGCTAAAATTCCAGTTCGGTGCTTGAATCATATTATTAACGAAATAGAAATGTCATTTGTTGTCACTACCAATAATTCGAACCGTGTGTTAAATTATTGTCTTGAAAACCTGTTTAATATTAACTACAGTGAAGAAAAGTAAGTCATTTTCATAGTAATTTTTCATAGTTCCATTGAAATTAAAGAAAATCATACAGAACTTCCACATTATACATATGATTAGGTTATGTCGTGAATGCCGATATTTTGTGATACTACGCACTTGCTTAAGCTGCACACGTTCAGAGCGGCTTAGAAACAAGAAAAACTACGTCGTTTAAAGCCGTGTGCAAAAGTATATTTGAATACTAAGTTTTCTTTTTTTTGTATCATGATAAATTTTGTTGTATTCAAAAACAAAAAGAAAAATAATTTCATTTTTAATTTTTACATTTTAATTACGTATTAATAATATTTATTTATTTTAAGACTAAAAACAAACGCATAGTACATTTGGAAAGTAAAATTTTCATTCAAAACTTTGCCTAACTGTTTTAATAAAGTTCACTAAAGCTCATTAAAGATTAATTTTATAAATTTTTATGTATTTTTGTTTTTAAATTTGAGTAAATGAGGTTTTCCTAATTTTTACGGGGGATAGTTATCGATCTATCCATACTTAAAAATTACTAAAAAACTCAATATATGTAAGAGCTAATTCTTTTCAACTAATGTTTGTTTTAGATTTTTTAATAATTGCAAAAGTGACAACATCAACATAAAATTTATCTAGTGATGTTAAATGCCTTATTATAAACAATCATAATTACATAATTGTGAGGTAGTTTTATAGCCATGTAGCTGCTCCTGCATTGCGGATTGGGCTCAAACCGGTTTAGTACCACAACCTCACAGAAAATGGGTGTGAATTGAGTGTCTGTGTGTGGAAGTGGGCCACTGGCCCTGGTATTGAATAATAAAGACTGAATGGAAAATAGCTGTACTTTATGCAAAAAACATTTTTGTATAAAATAAGTCGAAAAAAAAAAAAAAATATGTCAAAAAAAATAGTTTTATTTTGTGTTCCCCTAATTATGCCGGTCGGTGTACATTGAATTGCATATGGGTGGACCTTACACCATTAAGCATTCTCTCTCAGTCAACATGGGTGTGTGGAATGGTGTTGAAGGCAATTTGGGATAAAATAATAGTTTCTGGCAATTAATTTAAGCAACATTTATGATGCATTCCTGCCAATTAGTAAGTACTAGTGATAGAATTGGCAGTGCTGTGGTACTCTAGCCAGACTCAACATCACCATTGTACCAAATATTAAAAACTTGGTATGTATATTCATCCTCAGATGTCTGGGCGCGAGGGTGGCAAAAAGAAACCTCTGAAAGCACCTAAAAAAGAACAAAGGGAAATGGATGATGATGATCTTGCACTCAAACAGAAATTGAAGGAACAACAGAAGGCTTTACAGGTATGATAATACAAAAATAATAATTTCTTTACTACAAATGCTATTCACTAGCACATTATAAGGAGTATTTACTTATTCAAATATCAATTTTTTACCTCATTGTTTTGATATTTCCCTATCCTTAAAACAGATTTTCAATAAAAAGCTCATGTGACTGTAATTTTGGAAACTAATTTATTAAAAAATTTAGTAATTGTTGCTGGACCCTTTAAACTGATACAATGCCTAAAGAAACCATGTGGTACTAAACCACTGCATCACTAGTACCACTGCATTCTAGATAGAAGAGCTATTTAGAAGTTCTATATCTATAATTACTTTGGCAACATTTGACAATGCAAAAACATTTATTTAATTATAGTAAATAGTATACAGTTTTAATAATAATTTTAACAAATGTAAAAATATTAGGGCAATAGGAAGTGGCTCAGCATAACCTGACATGGAATAAGTAACCCGTGCAGTGCTGATTTTCAGCTGCATCTTGCCACACCTTATAAACAATCTCTTATCTCGAATTGATAAATTTAACACAGGGCCAAACAATTTTGAACATGCTTAACATTTTATAATAAGGCAAGTGTGTTGTTTACCATCAGATGTAACTTGGTTATTGTCTTATATATATTGCGAAATATATTTTTATGTGACATATGGTAAATCTAAAACTATTTTGGAGCAATTAATTTAAATTCCTGGTATTAACTTAAATTAAAACAAAAAGCTTTTATGTAAACATCGAAAAGTATTCCTCAATTTATTATTATTATAAAAACGCAAAAAAACTATTAATGACCGAACTTTCTAATAGAAAGAAAATTTTTAAATATACAGATAATAAATAAAACTTAATTGGAAACTTTTACTTTTTAATTGTTTTGTGTCACCAAGGTACTTTTTAATCTTTTCAGGATGCTAAGGCAAAAGCAAATCAGAAAGGACCACTGACACAAGGTGGTATAAAAAAATCTGGTAAAAAGTAGTCAGTAATCAACATTTTTCCATTTACAATAAATATATAGGTATTAAAACAATCTCTCAACAAAATTTTAATTTGTTTTGCATTTTGCTTGTATATTAAATTAAAACAGTAAGATTATATAATAACTTTATTTTTAGTGACATTTTTGTTTAGAATAAAACAACGCTGCAAATGTTACGAGAATATGCACTGCCAGTAATGTGGCTTTGAATGTTGTATAACTGTCGTAAATTGTTAAAAACCATATTTCTTATATCTATTAAATTATCTTATTAATTTTTAGACTTGTTTTTTTTTTACCTTTTACTACAAATGCCAATAAAAAATTTCCCGCCATTAAAAAGTAATAAAAAGCCATTCTATTCACGTTTTGTAAAATTTTATTTACTAGCCTGTACTTGATATTATAAATAAAATATAATTTTTATACAGTATTTTCTAAAATAAAATTATACTAATACTAATTGCGACGAGCAAGGTAAGAATTTATAATGTAATAGTGAAAACAAAAGATTGTATTTTACGTCTTTGCAAAAATTTATATTGCAAATATCACCATCAAGTTTGTTGCAATAAATGTAATTTTATTTTTCCAGTTTAGCTTTAGAAACTTGTCCCTTTTATTTTTGCTTATAAAGCGTTTCTATAAGAGACTAGATATTATTTACAATCAATTTGAAAATGTTGCAACCAAATCCCAGTTCTACAATGCATGGCTTGATTTATTTTGATCAAAATATTCAAAAAATACAACCTGATGAAGACATTTCTGTAATTAATACAGATTTTAAAGAAAATTCAACAAGTCTTAATCAACAGCGTCATAATGTCATAAGCAAATGTGAAAAAATCCCTAGAACTACAGAGATATCCACATTTAACGGTAATTCTTACCTTCCATCCAATATTTGCATTGGAATTAACGATAGAGAGAACAGAGATAATTTGTCTAATAAGACGTCGAAACGTCGTTTCTCAAACTTAGGAGTAATTAAGTTACAGAATGATTTTACTTTATCTCACCAAGAAAACTGCACGTTCTGTAGTAAATGTTCAAATACAACTGCATTGGAAGACAATAGAATTCTGCATGCTTATTATATGAACAACGAACTAACAAATAAGAATAATAACAAATTGACTGTAGAAACAAATGCAAGTAACAATTACTTCGATTTAAATTTTTCCTCAGAGAAATCATTTGCTACAGAATTGGTTAACTATAAAGGAAATAATTTATTTGAGGCGGATATAAGGCAACAAGATTTAGAATTTACCGATAAGGATTCTAATAAAGGGGTCTCCGTTAATATAAATTTGAATAAATGTTAACCGCTAAATTTTGAACTTATTGATAACGAAACTAAACAAACTATCGAAGTAATACCGGACAGGAAGAAACATCCAACATTCAGAATCAAAGAGAACTTCTTTAATTGGGATGCTCCAAATGCATCTTTAAATTTACTAGAAGCCTCCTCAAGTGACAATATATATATTGGACAAAATAATATTTATCAAGCAAATTCCCACGATAAAAACCGCACAATCCCGAATGATGATGATTTCGTGCAAATGTTTGAACGTGTACCGACATTCGAAATGCGTTTCCTTGAAAATAAGTCTATTTACGCTCGGAATCCTACACCGGTTTCAAGAGGCGTAGGCTTTGATGTAGCAATGTTAATGGACGCACATAAACACTTTGAAACTGAAGAGGATGGTACGTATCCCCATTTTTTTTTTCTTAATGACTGTTGCTGCAATACTGTTAAAATGTATACTCGTTAAGATTATCTTATCTTATCTGGACTGAAGTTGTTGCTTTTAGCCTATGCGGCTCTATAAAGCTTCATCGGATCGCCGAATCCGTGGAAATGCTGGGTTCCACAAATTGTATCGGCGACTGCCACCAGCAACCGCGTGTCGCAACTCAATCATTGTTTTGAGTTTCTGGTAGATCAAAATACGTGGGACTTAATTGATTGATTCACATATGGGATAGCTATTACACTGTATTAAGGCTTTACATACTGTAACAGTATTTATAAAAAGCGACTGTTGAGTTTCTCGCCGGCTGTTCTCAACAGAACTGCATTCCGAACCGGTGGTAGCTTTCTCACGAACAAAATGTAATAATGACGATTCCAAAGTGCTTGTAAAGGTTTATTTTAATAAACATAATTTGATTTGATTGCCGCAAGGCGATGCGGACTGTTGGTTTTTGTGACCGCATCAAAGGAGCTTCTTTCATCTGCTCGCGCGCAATTGGGACGGTTATCATTTTTTCGCATTGGCACGCGCGGCGTATACGTAGAATGTATTGTATGGCGCTAATGACTTGTGGAACAGCTAATCCCTTCTGCATCACAATAAGTCGCTAAGACATGACGCGTGGTTACCAATAGGTAGAAGAAAAAGTGTCTATTTCTGAATTGAAGAAGAAAATGATTACACTTCCGACGTTATAGAGAGAAATACAGAATCACTAAAGGTCATTGTACTGGTTCTAGCACACACAGGTTTACAAGAACCCTACAAACTTCCCCTGCAGCCTATTTCTAACATCTTTTATATTCCCCGATGTAAGACCAATCTTGGAAAGCATTCGCCAATTACTAGAATCTGTTGCGAATACAGTGATATTAATTATAAAGATATTTGGTATAAATAGCCTAGACATAGGTATAATCCAATCTATCTTATCTGCCCCATGTTCAGAAATTGCTAACAAGCTTTGTAATTTAATTACTATCCTTTATGAATGATACGCTAGTATAGAGTCCTCCTAATATGTAAGCATTATATTGTGTGTTGTGTTTTATTATTTTATGTAAAAGGGCACGATGGGGCTGACATATCCTTGATAAAAGCCCCTAAATAAAAACAGATTAAAAAAAATATATTAGCTATTAAATGAATTTATTTTTTTAAACACTTTTAAGCAAGAAGAGCAATATTTCCACGTAAATAATAACTGCGACAGTAACATTCGTTTTTTATAAGTTCAAAGGGGCAATATTTCAGATACGAATGTGCTTATCAACGGATTAATGGATTTTCCGCCGTCTGTGAAAGTCTCTGCGGCTGCAAAAGTATTTCGAACACTTTTATTTTTGGCTCCAGTCCAGTTGCGATGTTGCGAGTAATGCAATTTCGCGCCTAACATAGATGCGACGTCTCTGTCAGACGTGATATTTTTAACTAATAAACAAAATATCGAATAGGCATTGCATAAATCGCGTTTCGGCCGTATTTATGATAATTCTTGCCAAAATTTGTAAGTCGCTTGATGATTTTGCAGATATCCATGGGTGGCTGCATTCGCTTACTATCAGGTGAGCCGTACGTTTGCCTCCTAATCGGAATAAAAAAAAAATACTACACGCTGCCACAATCATCTCTCGTCACCAGGAGATGTCATGATGTTTGACATCGTTCTGTCATGATGTAAAAATGAAATGCTCGTAGCAAAGGCGAACCCTGCCTTTTGGCAGTTCTACTATTATTTTTTTTTTCTTTTGAAAAAAAAGGACAAATGGCTATTGATCAAGTGGTAGAACTCTCCGCTGACTCCACCATGGGGCAGTGCCTAGTGGCACCAGCTTCATATCTTATTCGGACTGACGTCGTTGCTTTTAGCCTATGCGGCTCTAGAAAGCTTCATCGGATCGCCGAAATAGATATGCTAGTTTCCACGAATTGGATAGACCCCACGTCCTGCGGGGTCACGCATGAGGACATGCGTGTTGTGTGGGACCAGCGTAGTCGGTGTCTGTTACTACGCCGCAGATTCTAACATGGGGTAGTGCCACTACGCTGGCTGTTATACTACGCCCAAGCCTTAGTGCGCAAGCACTCTTGGTTTGAAAGGTAATGTTTTCGGCGGCGATTACTGGCATAATCATCTAACTGACATACTGATAAAAATCAAGAATTTATCATGATTTGGCAGTTATTTAAAATTTAGATTCGAATTTACTGATATGAAAATAAAATGGTATTAATAAAATGGTACGTATGAACGTTGAGTACCATTTTATTTTTCTTTGACATCGTTCTGTCTACAACTTGAACTTTAAGCTTTCGCTATATAAATATGTAGTGTCAGTAGAACTTCACCTTAGTCAATAATATTGTGTAAAGAAGAGAGTTTTCTTTTTCTCATTCTATTCGTTAGTGCTGCATTCGCTATCGATAAATGTTTATTTCTACCCCTGTGGAGTCTAGTTTACCGCAATGTATGCAGATTCAATCAACTGTTAATAAAAATTCTTTGAATCGAATACCACGCTTCCAAAGGTTGTTTATTTAAACTGCATTTGAAATTCACGTACACATAGTTGCATCAAAGGTTGTAGTAGCATGTTATTTGTAACTTGTTGCGCGACTGTAGTATTTATCGTAATTGTGTTGTAAAGTTTTTAAATAATGGTTGATCAATGTTTAATTTTTGTCTTTAAAAAAATGTATGTTATTCGCTACTTGTCTCCAAAATTAACCCCTTTCGAAATGTCAAATAAATATTATGATATAATTAGTATGTTTACGAAATAGTCGAATGGTTCATGAACCGCTAACGACGTATATCATGAGTCCAATACTCGCTGAGCGGCTTATCCAAGGTTTTTTGTAATGTCTTAGCTACGCAATATCTCTGTATTTGTTGTTAACTAATACAAATATATATTTAAATTTTTAATTACTTTTAAATAAAATATCGTTTGAAGATCTCGTGAACATAAATTTGATGGACGATTGTCTTAAGAAAAAGGAAATGAAATAAAAAATAAAATATTTTTTTACTTGTTGCTTCTGAAAGCTCATGTAAGTTCATCGTTGTAAACGTAGTATATATATATATATATATATATGTATATAT
>DWHO01004564.1:0-10977 GCA_018247575.1 Eurytides lysithous rurik
ACTTCCGCCGTATCGTAACATTTTTCTGGAGTTAAAGGTAATGAAAAATAAAATGGTGTTTATAACATTAAGCGTTTTCATTTCCTCGATTGTTTTCATAATTTTAATATGGGAAATCATATTCAATAATAATTTTGGAAATCGGAAAATATCACATGTATATACACAGACACACAAACACTTATGCTTTCTTTCCTCTCATAGGTTTGTGAAAAAGATAACTGACATCGCCGGAAAGAGATCATGCCGTCCAAAGGCGGTTTCATTACCACTTCATGCAAATGCTCTAAGCCGCAACTAAAGGTTTCAACAAGCACCCGAGAACGAAGTTGGCCGACCCATTTGTCATAGATCAATTTACTTGTTAGGCTGATCAAGTGCTGAACTTGCAATTGAATGACCCACCAAAGTGACAATAACATAACTTTATTATCTCCCGCAGCACTCCACGAACTCTTATATAACTTGGTATAAAGTCTGCCTTGATCGGCCATGGTAGCGATTTAAGTACGACAGAGATTCTCAAACTTTTTTCTCGTAAAGCACTTTCAAAATTTTACTGATGCCTGTGAACCCAATACTGTTATGTCCTATCATAATCCCAAAATTCGTCAAAACGTGTACATTATATCTAACCACATCTAACCAGGCTCCCGTGGATCCGGTGGTCGGCTGGACTACTTTGGGAGTCACCGATGTGAGATTATGTTAAATATCCAACTTTATCCGACTCTAACGCAAACAAATAAGAGTATAATTGTCTTACCATTATAATATCACCCATTCATGGTTGACCGGGGGGACATCATAAAGTGACGAGATTAATAATTCATTCGCCTTGTCGAAAAACCTGTGCACCATAAATGAAACCAAATTAAGGCCTTTATAAGCACTTTTGAATCGTCATTTTTACATTTTGTTCGTGAGAAAGCTACTACCGGCTCGGAATTCAGTTCTGTTGAGAAGAGCCGGCAAGAAACTCAATAGCTAATAGCTATCCCATATATGAGTCAAATTATCAACTAGATCTAAAAACAATTATTTGTTTGTAATGTTAAAAGTTTAATATTTTATAGTATGAAAGTCCAAGAACGGGCATGATCACTTGCAAAGATAGTCGCCTGGTCGTTGGGGTTGGCTCCCCTCCCCTATAAAATGCAAAGATATGCAAAATATAAACTTGTTTAATAGTTTAGAGATATTAGTATAACGATTGCCTGAAAAACTCCAGGGTCCCCCTGTCCAGGTCAAGGCAGCAACCGATGACATCTCCGGGGAGCCAGGCGTGGCCGTACGGTGATGTGGCCACGTTCCACCTCCTTACTCTGCCACCGTCATATGCATAGGAGTTGGCGGTATCTCCCACACCTGTGTCCATCGAAAATATGCAGCCGGCGGTACACCAGCCAATCTATAGAAAAACGGGATGTTGGATAACTCAAAATGCTATTTACATTAATATTTTTAAATTCCCATAATAAATTCTTAACGTAATTGTATCACTTATCTGTAGTTGTACCATTTATCGTACATCATAATTTGATTGCGGACGTGATATATTTACACACCGTTGATTGAGTTTCTTAAATCGTTAAGGATTCTTTAACAATATATAACATAATAAACCTTAAACGTAATTAAATTTATATAAATTTAATGCATTCGTTTTCTTTATCGATTATAATTTCAATCCCTCAAATAGGCTATGCTAAAACTGGCACGAAAACGGGTGGTAAAAATAAACAGACACATATTAACAACAAACACATATGACAACATAAAATAGTTTTATTTATAACGTAAAGTATTTTCGTGATTACCTGCATAATACCTTTAGTTCCCAGCTGAACCTCATACATCCATTTACCCGCGTAGACGCAAGCGGTCGCCCTAATAGTGGCAAAGCTAGATAGGCCTTGCACGCTAACTCTTTCATCTCCAACTAATACTAAGCGGCCGGTTCCTGTAAAAGATATAATTATAATCTAACGAATTATTGTCCCTCTGGACTGATTTCGACCACGTCGACAAATCTACAAGAGATCAGCTAACTGCGTAGTTTTACTATATTGCACAAGCGTTTATGCACCAGGTGCACTCCTAACTAGGGTACCCGACTCAATCAGTGTGAAATCAGACGCAGAAGCGGTGACATTAGAACAAGCTTTTGTAACGATTCCTCCAAGCCACCGCCAAATAACGTCAATAAGAAGCCACCTCACCTAATTTTGAAGGCAATTAGGTGATCAGCCCGTAATGCCATAACCCAACAAAAAAAGAACAACATAAAGTCAATGTTAAATCCCACGACTTCCAATTTGTAAATTACAAAAAGAGCCAACTGTACCTGTGTCAAGACTAGCAGTGGTAGTTATGTTTAGTTCCTAATATAATTTTATAAACTATAGGGTTCCCAAATCAATCAAATCTCAAATCTTTGATGTTTCTTAATCTTCATACCCCACGAATCATTTTGGGAAGGAATCAGTATTCTTCGGCGAGGTTTTACACATTAACAACAAACAAACCAACAAATACACTCTCGTATTCACAATTTCATTAAGTAAAATTAGCGTTAACGCCACAACAACAACCTATAGTGTTTGAAATTTAAGGCTTACCTGTAGCGGCGTCGAAGACAACAATTTTCGGGCCAATGCGCCCTGGTCTATCATCAGTCGTATCTTGTTTCTGGCATACAGAAAGATTTTTAAGGCGTTTTATTAGGAGATAAATTAACAAGACGAGTCTGAGAATAAACGCCTGCCCATTACAACACAGGGGTTCAAGATAGTACATGTCTATGCCTAGTTACTTATCTGGTAACATTTCCCCTTTAACCCTTCAAAACGAAACGACGAAAGGAACGAAGACGTTAGAATAATTGGCAACACAAGGGCGCCACGTCATCCGGACTCCGCAAAAGAGCGCTACCATTCAAATTTACCATTACCTACCACTTGGTATAAAGCAGAACATTGGCTTAATTTAGTAAATATATGAACCAATCGATATTGAGCAACACACTTATACATAATTAAACTATGCCAGTCAGTGTTTGAACTGCATGGCTTCTCGATATGTTGGTCCCCCATAGATATATCACTATACTTGGCAATTATTCTAAAACATTTAACTTCAATTTACAATAATTTCATTCTGATAACGCTTTCTCTTCACCATTTACTGTAATGTCGTAATACTTTTCCTAACTGGTTCTTCCACTTATAAAAGTTCAAATTCATTTTTTTTTCATTCGGTTCACGGTGTATCTAGAATCGTTAAGAGTATAATCTGTCCTTAATTACATACATGTTTCAAAATATGACATGAACTTATAAAATTAACAGACAGAATTGGTGGTAACCACCTACCGTTGAGGGAATCATTTGCTGATTTACACCTTTACCTTACAAAGAGTAAAAAATTGAGAAAGGATAGACTGACTGAGTGACTGAATAGACAGTATTACAATGGTAATTTATTACATAGTTTAAAGAATTTTATTACTAATTATGATTTCTCAACTTACATCCGCGAGTGCTTGGGCGTGCTTTTTAGCGAATTTCGATTTGTGGCTCATTATTTTTATATCTAATACCTTCGTGAGATTATCCCGAATATGGGTCAAATACTTGCTCTTCCTGGTGATTAAACAATTTGTGTATCTAAATTTAGCCTATTGCAATCGGTTCATAACGTTTTACTTATAGGATTCATGAGAGTATATCAAAACTCTGCCTCTTATAGGTCTTTAGTTCAAATAATTTCTCAACTAAAATCATACACAATCTTTTGATAGAATGCTCTTCTAATTTTCACTAAGAAACATATTTTAGTCACCAAACAGTAAATCAATAAGGGAAATGGAACAAAAAACAGAGAGTAGTATAACTTTTCTAGTGGTATTTATTGGCTTACTTACCGACTGTGGTCAAACCCAGTAACTGAACTTACAACCGGCAGTGAATATTGCTGCAATAGACTGATTATAATTCTAATGGACTCGTTATAGCAGGAATAGTAATAGAGAATAATATTGTTATTTAAAAGACATAAAAAAGTAGAAGGGTTTTTATTTAGTGTAATTTACTTTTATATGTAGGTCCTACAACAGCTAGTCTGCGTAAAAACACAGTAAATTGTTATTAAAATATTTATAACAATATTTTATTAATTTTTCTGACTTAAATATAAGTTAGAAATCGCTATAATTAAAACCAGAGAGTTATTAATTAGAATAAAAAACACTATAAATTTTCCGTCTATGTAAGCCAAAATTAGATTCCACAGATCAGGCAAAGACGCAGTACTTCGAAGACACAATTAAACTAAACCTTAATAGGAAATGTTTTTAAGGATATTATGTATGTTTTTTATTATTTCAATAAGGCAGCAGGCTTAAGTGCAGCTGAGCATTGGCCCTATTTCTCCTAAGCACAAAAATTCACACATGTTACAAAATAACTTTAGGGTGCCTGCCGTATTTAAAACATTTAAAACGAAGAGTTCTGTTATGCCACAGTACGAAAAATTTTAATAAATTCTTTTCTAAAATTTTAATTCTTAAATTAGGAAACACTGAAATGAACTATGTATGTGATACAAGAATCAAGTAAGACAAAAGAATTTAACTGGTTCTGCCGATCCGTGTTGTCTTTGAGGACAAACTCGTTTCCGAATATCTTGCGGACCATGTCGTGGACCTCTCCCTTCTCTGCAGAGCCACTACACACCCCGAACATAGTACGTAAGACATTCATTCCGTTTCGATATTATCTATAAATAAAAATGGGTGTTTGTATGTAATGATATCGCTTAACTAAAATAAATATAGTTTGGATGATCCCCTTGAAAGACAGCAAGGATTAGTTTTTTTTTTAATATTCAATGTATTATTTTATATTATGTCGCCGACAGATGGCGCTGTATTGTATCGACTGTAAACTTTTTCATCCGTTTAGCTCGAAAATATATTTTAAATAAATATACACTGATATGATTTCCACAAGATTCAGTTAGTTGTGGATAATGTACGCGGCTATGGCAGTGGAAGAGCCACGCGTTAGCGCAAGTCTTGTTGATTGGATTGGTACGAACCCGATAAGTACCACAGACCTCACAGAAAATCGGCGTAAAGTGGAAGTGTTTGTGCTTCCCCGTTTGATCTGGTGACCTATCCCTTCCATTCTCCTCTTCCCTTACCCAATGAATAAAAAAGCCTTGAATTTAAAAAATTTTAGACAGTTCTAAATAACGTCCTACTCGCTAAAAGAAATAAGGTTATCACAAAGGATCAAATATATTTTATACACTGATGCACTTTTCTAAATTTTAGTCCTTCCATACAAAATACGTAGTTCTGTATAACATACAAAGGAATGGACATAGGAAACATATCAATATATCGTCGAACAGGATATGGAGATATCCACATACCCCAGATCTAATTATTGTTTAATTTGATAGTTGATATTAAATACACTTATATATTTAAATGGATACTTACAGATGAAAAAAAACGAAAGAGTTAATCAATTACAACTACCTTAACAGGACAAAGACCAATAGATATGACAGCTTATCCATACATCAATGAAATGTTTTTAATTGAATATTTTGTTTCCAGCCAATAGTAGAATTCCACAGCTAACCTATAAAATTGAGATATAAATTAACATTTTTTTTATCTGGTGTTATCTTCTTGTAGTCTAAAGAATTCTTTTGAATATTTGAAAGCTACTGGTATTTTTATTCAGTTTATTCCATTTATTGTCTATGTTTTTTACATCCTTATTCTTTTCGTGTATGTATAGATTGGTCAAGATACGAAACTCTAGCAGTAATGTGGAAATTCCTACTGCATTCCAAAATGATGCCAGAATAATTACTCTCTATAGAGATATATCGTCTCACGACCCTGGCTTACGAGCGCAGAACAAAGGAATTTTAAACTTTAGGTCAAAATGTTATATAATACTAGGTTGTTACGGGTAAGAGCAGAGATTCCAAAACTTTTTTTTCTCATAGACGACTTTCAAAATTTGACTAGTTTTGGT
The DNA here is from genome assembly GCA_018247575.1 of Eurytides lysithous rurik. Classification (NCBI taxonomy): domain Eukaryota; kingdom Metazoa; phylum Arthropoda; class Insecta; order Lepidoptera; family Papilionidae; genus Eurytides; species Eurytides lysithous. The sequence continues at coordinate 6,060 of DWHO01004564.1, forward strand.
CATCCCTCTGCTGCTAGATTGCTACCACATTCCCAAAACTCGTAAAAACTTGTAAAGATTAGACCTAACGCCTCCGTCAGGTTAACGTGAACCATTTTGGGAATCACTGGATAACTTTAACGCTTGCCATCAGGCTTACAACGTGCTCGTCTCCTCATATAAATTCTATTAAAAAATATGTTATATGTATATAATAAGTGTACTGTTTCTGTCACGTTTGTTACTGTTCTGTCATTTTAAATTGCATTTTGTAAGAACGTAGAGAAGAAATCGGGAAGAAAAGTATATGTCTTTGGCAAACGTTGTAGGTGGTAAACTAATAATAATATCAAAATGTAAGAAAACCTTAAGTCACTAAGTTTAAGATTGTTGTTGTTAGTCCTGAGAAATAAATAAACAAATAATAGATGTCTCAAAAAATCGCCACAAATTCTACTAATAAATTTTACGCTCGTATAAACAACTAGTAATCCAGACACAAAACGTGGAAGTCGTAACCACAATAAGTCGCGACGTAAAAATTTAACAACATGTCGACATTTCACATCCAACCATTTTTTGTACAAACATTATTTTCCACTGTTGACGGGCGTGTTTTATTTTCAAAGCCAACTGAAACACTTTATCGCTGATTAAATAACATGTCTCTAATCGTTGTAATTTCGACCGAGCAAATTAAATAGACAATATTTTGTCAAAACAATATGAGACAGCTTCGAATTGAAAACAGCGTTGGAAACGACATACGTCAAACATATGTAATTTTTGAATTGTTCAAGCATTAGCAGAAAAAAGGAGGCAGGAATGGGACCATAAAACAATGATTTCTGAAGTTGTGTGGCATTGCTGGATGCACTCTCGTGAAGCTAACTTGTCTATGAATAATAATTAAGTAGTAATTAGTAGTTAAGATTTGATTTTTTTTAGTGACCGAATAAATTTCCTTCAATACGAGGTGCATAATAGCTTTATTATCGAAGTAAGGATATAGCTGACCCAGGAGACTTTGAACATGGGTTGTTACGTAGATATCTCGAAAACCATTTTGAGATACAGCTTACTTTAGTTTTGAGGTGGAGTAAATTTTTTTTCCTCTTCGCTCAGTCATTTTCAAGTTTTTAGTTCGAATATCCACATAGCTTTTACAATTAAAAGGGTACAATTTTATCAGAGCATAAAAATGGAACAGGGTTCGTATCGACAGACGGCATTTCGTAATTGAATTGATGTATATTGGAAGTTATTTTCTGTTTCCTTATAAATGCTTAATACAGCTAAAACCTTTAAAACAAGGATTATTTCCCTCGATACATCGACAGAGTATCGCCTGCGAACAAAAATAAACTCTTCGCCTTACAGTAATCCGTTAAGAGCTGCTTAGAACTTGTACAGAAAGGCAGCTGTGGGCGGGAAAAAGTTAATCTTTTATAAAGTTCCTTCTCTTAGTCGAGTTTTTATTTATTACAAAATGTTCGTAAAGAAATTATCGTAGTTAAAATCACCCTACCGACTCTTAATCTTAATGTTATTCTCAACATTATAAGCATTTTTTTGTTAATTTCGTGTTTTTTTTTTATTCGGTTCGTTTCAAATGCTGTATTCTGTGTGAATACTTTATTATGGAAATCTCATGAAGAAATGCCGGGTGCGTAAGAATATTTTCACTTGGACATCTGATGGCAACAAACTTTACCATCGATCTGCTCTTAATGGTTGCCACTCAATGGGGAAGCAACATGAGCGTGCCATTGCTAAACATAAACAAACGTTCAAAAGTGCTTGTAAAGGCCCATTTTAATAAATATAAATTTGATTTGATTTAAACAAAACAAACATAAACCATAAAAATATTCGTCTCGTGAACATGATCGTTTTAACACATTTCAAACATCGTGATTTTTAATTCCAAATATAACAAAAAGTGAGAAAATTAAATTATTAATAATTAACAAATTATATTATCACAATAAGTATTGAACAAGAAGTTATTATGTTAAATACTTCATTTTTTATGTCTAGTATAGCACTAGTAAATGACGTCCATTTATAATTTTTGTTAAAGAGGAAATATAAGTAATATTTTATAAGATATTTTATTGGCTAGTAGCGGTTAGCAAATCAAATAATAAGAGAGAAAACGGATACATCGCGTACCTTGTATCATTTAATAAGCTTTTAAAAGTCATTTATAGTAGTCTACAGAAATAAAGAAAAAATAGTAATGGAACAAGTTTATTTGAATTAAGTACAATATTTTTACATTCGAACAATTTTGATTATCGTAAACAATAAAAATTACTAATGGATAAACCTTCAACCGAAAATATATAGTTTAGAAGTTTTCGCTGGCATTTGACTGGAGACGTGAAAAAAACACAAAAGTAAACATGAACTAACACGAAATATGCGAAACGTTGTCAATTAAAACTATGTTAGTTAGATTGCAAAATATGCTATAGCCGCTTTGGGATAACATAGCAAGTTTACCGCGACAATGGTTGAATCAGAGGAAATAAAAAATCAATAAAAACGTATAAAATAGTTTTCTTTTTTTAACAAATAAAATATATACACATAAGACAGATTTTGAGAAAAGCCTAGAATTCTGGCAAAAGAGACAGAATGTGAAGGGGTCTATGGGCCCTTAAAGTTTCCAATCGGCGAGTAGGCATAGTAGGCCGATACTGGATATTCACAGGACCCTCTTGGGCCTGGAGCTCCTCGGGGACCAATGGGACCTGTGAGTAAGAAAACCTATTATGTTATTGTGTTAATAAAAGGCCTCCTATAAGGACTAGGGAATTCATCCCATAGGGCACTGAGGAATATTATCTTGAAAGGGGTTTTTTTACAAACATGAAGTTAGATCACATAAATTCTGGCTCGTGTGGGGATTGAACCCACGAAACGGCGAGTAACAGCAGTTATCTAGATGACCATTCAAACCGATACGCCATCCGTGCATAAAGGCAAACACTAATCATAGATTACCTGGATATCCAGGATTTCCTCTCTCCCCGCTCCTTCCGTCAGGTCCTTGGGGACCTTCTGGGCCTGCGTGGACAAAAAAGTTTACACTAATATCTTCAACTGTCACTAACAACTTAAATTAAACTTATATACATAAATCGTTCCGGTTACAACACTAGGTTTACAAGTAAGAGGTCTTAAAAACTAAACAAAATAAAATAAATAAATACAAAGAAAAACAACAAACAACTTTTTTTCTTTGTATTTGTGTATTTATTTATTTAATTTAAAACACCATTCCAACATCGACAATTCTCTTAAAGCATAGATAGATTATGCCCTTGCATTGAGCTTGCAAATATAATGACTTAAAAATAACTTATTCTTACCAGGTTTTTTTTTTAACAAACGTTGCCCTCGTTGTAAGGGAATTCGGAACCTTTGAACTGTTTTTGACTGGCCCGTTGGTGTAGTGGTTAGTGCTCCTGGTTGTAAAACCAAAGGCCGTGGGTTCGATTCCCGCCCAGGACAAAATATTGGTGCGATGAGCATAGGTATTTGTTCTGTGTCTGGGTGTTAATTATCTATATAAGTATATATTTAAAATACATAAGTATGTATATCAGTTGTCTGATTACCATAATACAGGCTCTGTCTAGTTTTGGATCGGATGGCAATGTGCGAGATGTCCTATGATATTATCGTATTATCGTAACTAGCACGATGGGCTGTTGAGGGTGATTTTCCCTTGTTTCGCCGTAGGTTTTCAAGCCACGGTTCATATTATTTTGCTAAATGGTTATGTTCGACTTCTGAGCTAAAAAGGAACCGACTTTAAAAAACAACCGCAACAACTAAACATGGTTTTATTACAACGCGTGCAAATAGAAATTTTCAGCAAAATGTAAATTCAATTTTCGGAATACCTTGGACACCTCTCGGTCCCTCCGGTCCCGGAACGCCTATCCCCTGTGGCCCTCTCTCCCCTTTGTCACCCTTCTCGCCTCTCGATCCCGGATTTCCCGGTCTCCCGCGCCCACCAGCTTCGCCTGGGTAACCCCGCGGTCCCAGCATACCAACTTCCCCAGGCACTCCTGTTTCGGTAACAAAAATAAATCATCGCATTAATCAAGAAGTTCTCAAATTTGTTTGAAGTTGGATTTAAACAGCGACTTTGCTTGTGTTACTTCATCATATCTTTTCTTTGTCTTTTTACGGCACAAAAGTCTTTGGCCCTTTGATACGTAAAAGAAGGACTAACAAACATAAATTAAGTGAACTTGTACGTTCGTTAGTAATTTTTGTTACCATACCGTTTGGTTGGAAGCACTCATCTATTTTAACTACAGAAATCTTACTGCCTCCGTAGTTTAGTGGTACAGGCCTGAGTTTTTAAAATGGATCCCGCGGAGGACAATGACTTTGCGTGGTTGTTTCTCAACTGGGTTAGGGCATTAGGGCTTGACCATTCGATTGTCATAAAATTAAGATGATCCATGCATGCTGATGGGTATGATGATGCAATATATAAAAATTCGGTCCCGGCTTCTTGTAGGCGTCACCAAGAGATGGCTTAGAGAAGTCTTTACTAACTGTCGGTTTGATGTCACCGCCTCTGCGCTCTGGTTGTTTCAGGTATCCGTCCCATCCGATATGAGAGTAAAAGAATAATGGCACCTCTATCTACTCAAACGCTTGTGCACTATTTGACCGCCTTGACACCGACGAGATTGGCCGCCTTGGCCAGAATCTCGAATATTATCATTCCATTAATTATTTGCAGATTCCGCCTAATACCATGCCATCATATTCTACCCTAAGACAGTGACGTCGAAATAATTGGTGACATGGAGATATGGTCTTACATTTCGAAGTTTTTTTTTTTTATGTAGTAGGCTGACAAACGAGCAAGCGGTTCACCTGATGGTAAGCGATTACCGCCGCCCAT
>DWHO01004565.1:0-10976 GCA_018247575.1 Eurytides lysithous rurik
ACAACCGACTGCCGACGTGGCCTAGTGGTATGGGTTCGCGCTTTAATTGCATTAAACTTCTTTTTATTGTGTTGAAAAACGAAGATTTCAAATACATGCGTGATAGATGCCGATTTTGCATACCGCTGTAATAGGTGCTTTTACCTTATATATATATATATCTTTTAATCTTGTATGTAGTTTTTATTACTCAAATAGGTCTAATATCTTTATTATACCTTAAAGATCATTTCTAAAATGAGGAGAAAATATAATCAAGAATGAAGCCAAAATAAATATTAATCCCATTAGTAAAATACAAATTCTTTAAGTCGCGTATTAAGTACCGTTTCATTTACGCAAGACCAAGGCGGTTGGTTTTTGTTTGTAAAATAATAGTAGTCTGAGCTGCCAGCGGAAACTTGTAAATGATTTATGCACAGTAATAGGTAAGTTACAAAACACGGTTACGACAGCACCGTCGCTAACGAATACGTGAAAAGGACTAACATTTTAGTTGTCTTTCAACTTGTCAGGCACCGGGAGAGAAGCACAAACTTTTGGGCCTTGCGTCATAATTACGTTAACTTGATTCCCAATTAGTAACTTCCACCGGAGCCGGTATAGTTGAGCGGCTAGGCTGCAACATCAAAGCTCAAATTCAAATCCCTTTTTTTTCGATGGGTTAGGCTGACAAATGAGCAAGCGGTTCACCTGATGGTAAGTTACAGCAATATAAAACTCGCAAATGCGTTTTCAGCCTTTAAGCGGGGAGTGAAAGAGGGAGGGAGGAGAGGTGAGAAGGAGGATGGAGGAGGAAGAGAGCAGAAGGGGAGGAGATGAAGAAAGTGATTTTAAGAAGAAAGTGATAGGGAAGGAAGTGAGAGAGGGAGGAAGGGGAGGGGAGGGAGCAGACCACCGGCTACCTCACTCACCGGACGAAACATGGAAGCAAAAACACTTCCACTCTACGCCGATTTTCTGTGAGGTCGTGGTAATTACCCGGTTCGAGCCGGCCCATTTAGCAGCGGGATCAGCTGCGTGGCTCTACCACATAAAAAAAACCTAAGGTTAATTGGCCCTGTTTTATACACCTTATGATTTTATTCTGTCAAGTAAAGTCTCTACGCGTTTTATTATAAAAACAATAATTTCATAAAATGTTAAACAATTCTGGTACAATATCTCGACACTAACATGACCTAACGGAGTATTTCACATTTTAGCAATAATTATCAACTCAACAAGACAAGCTATACTGTTATGGGCAAAACGAGCCAAGTTTACAACTAAATAACAACAGCCTGTTTACTGGCTTGTGCTTGCTTGCATTTGCATAAAATCGATAGTGCGCGACAGATTATTTCCAATTATATACGTAACTAGTAAGAAGTTTTACTATTTGTATTTTTGTTTTATACCTTATATCGCATCAGTATAATTTATAAGTTAAAACTACTTTCAGATGGATAAAATACCTAGTCTAGCCATAAGTTCTGTTACAAAGATCCGATAATGTCACATTTCCAATTATGTTTGATTTCTTTAAGAAAGTTGCCATTATTGTGAAGTGACCTATATTAATTCTAACATATTTAATGATGGATTATAAAATTGTAATCGGCTTATCGTTTTTCATTTTTCTGACCAAATTACTAGAAAGAATATATTTATAGACTGGTAGGAAAAATAAGTTTATAAGTAGTTTAATACCATAAAAAAATTCACGTACTTATTTATAAAATAAAGTCAAATTTTAGAAAAAGAATCATTTATTTTCTTAACATTTTACATAAACAGCTAACAGTAACGTTTTCTATAATTATATTTAAATACTGCCTCAATATTGAGTAGAAATTCAAATAATATTAGGAAAATAGAAATACCATGGAAAACAAATAAGTGGACTGGATAAGTGGTACAATGCTGCAGTTGAAAATTATTCAATCTACGGTCTTATTTGTTTTAAAAAGCATTGTTTAAAAGTCCAATTATAATATAAGTATCCATGATCTATGCTATGCTATGCTCTAAACTCTTATGGCAGAATTTTTACTACAGCTCTAACGTTAGCAACTACAAAGTCTCTATTATTTTTTTACAAAGCACGTAATATTGTCTCTTTTTCACAAATAAACTTTAGCATAATAACACAAACTGGTATAAATAATTATAGAATTTATTTCTTTTTCAACTTTTTCTTAGGTTTACTATTAAATTTTACATCTTTTTTAACATTCGATTTCTGCTAAGTTATATAAACATCAACTTCAAACATTATCTTTCATATTGTTTGCATCAACGAAAGAACTAAATTTCTAAGTAAATATTAAGCAGAACAATTATATTATTACAAGCTAATTTTAAGGAAGATATGTTATTTATTTACATTTCATCAGTAAGCTTTAATGGTTACATGAATCAGATATGGCACGTTAATCATAAAATCTATCAGTCTTTTAATTATTAAAAAACTTAATAGTACGTCTTTCAATTGATGTGACATTACTGAGCTAATATTACACCTACAGTTGTGATTTTAAGCAAATAGCACTTTAACGTAAAAAAAAACTAATAATTTTTGTCGGCCTTCAAGAGTTAGCTTCGAAGGAAGAATGTAAACATTTAGTACAGAAATAATATTTACAGGTCTTTATGCACTACAAATGTAACAAAACACGTAAGATAAATAATATGTAACATCTTGATATAACTATTTCGTCGTTACAATTTTATCAACTGTAACGAGTATTATATCATATATCTCTTTTATATTACAATAGAACTATGCCACCGTAACTGATGTTGCAAATATAAAGTATGTGTCAACTTGTCAGTGCCGCCGTCGCGGTTATTAGTAAGGTACCCCGCAGTATTGTTGAGCTCGAAGACTGTGTTGACTCGTAATCTAAACAATCAACAGACATGTATAATATTATACATCTAAGAATTTCGAATTGCAATTTAAATCTTTGATAAATACGACCGGTTATATGACAACTTCAATAAATATACATTTTTATTGACAATCCACGTTGTCCAAATGTTTGCACGAATAAAAGCTTCCTCGATCGCAATGCTTGCAGCAATAAAATGGAACAATAATTCATCTGAGTTAGGTTTTTCTTCTGAGAAGACACTTGTTTTCAAAATAATAATGAATAGGCTTTCCCAGAACTAGTGTGTTTATAATTTAAAAGGACTATATCACTGCTTTGAATCAGGTGAGATTAAAGACAAGCAATGGCTGGCTAGTTTATTACTTTGTCCATTAATTAAGGAAATTCTTCAAATAAAAAAAGAGTTCAAGTTGTAGACTGTCCGTTAACTGTGATATAAATTTTAGTCCATTGGTTGTCGAGGGTAAGTGAATCAGTCAAGAGTCTTAGAAAATCACACCTTAAATTATTCTACATAAAAAACCTTAAATGAAATTCGTATTCGAATAAATATATTATATATATGCATATTGTTATAATAAATAATGGTCTTACAGACATATGTGTTCTTATATTTAAAGGGGCATCTTCCTAGCAATAATTGCAAGAGAAACTTACGGTGGTAGAGCCACGCATCTGCACCCGCTGCTGAATGGGTCGGCTCAAACCGGATAAGTACCACCTCACGGAAAATCACCGTAAAGTGTAAGTGTTTTTCCTTCTGCGTTTTACCCTATGAGTGAGATGGCTGTGGCCCATACCCCTTGTTCGAGAGGGGGGAAAGGAAGGCCCTCTCGTATTCTCCTGCCTACCTCTTTCTCCATCTCCGAGGGGCCCATAATTACTTCCTCTCCCCTCTTCCCTCCTTCTCATTTCTCCTTCCTCCCTCTTTCACAAATTTCCCTTCTTAAAGGCTGGCAACGGATTTGCTAGTTCTGTAATGCTGCAAATGTCCATAGGCGGCGGTGATCACTTATCATCAGATGAGCCACTTGCTCGTTTGTCAGCCTAAACCATAAGAAAAGCTTACCAATGTCTTTCCATTCTTCAACTTCATAATCGCCGATAACTCTGTTTTCAGCCGATGACTCTCTCCAACGGTTCTTGTTTTTGCCTAATTGGAATATACGATTTAAATAATTAACAAATTATGCAAAAAAAGAAATCGAATATAGAAAAAAAAGTTGCAGTAACAAGTTTCGTCGAAAGTCAAAGAGCACACAAAATTTCTTTTCTCACAATAATGTTATTAACGACCCAATTCTATGAACGCATTCGACTATGGCGTTAAAACCAATAAATACAAAATCCACCATCGACCAATTCATTCGTAAAATACAGAAGTGCGATTGATGTATAAATACCGACTAAAAAATTACAAACTTCATGCATAAATGAAGATATAACTATTCATTCTATAACGTTGTTGGCTTTTAAGGAAAGTTTCGTACGAAATCAATAAAAACATTTTTAATTATCAGAGCTTGTGGTCTCTTGACTTAACTATTTTATATGTTGGATTGAATATTACTTGAGACAGTTGAAATGTGCCTTAATCAGCCAATGGATGGACGGCGAAGACACCAGTAACTGTTATGATTCTTCTTATTTTTATAGTAATGAATTAATCAAGAACTTTCATAGGTTTTTAGATATTTTTTAATCTTTTTTTTGTGATTACCTTTCTTTTTTTGAGGAAATGTTGGGATATAGTTCATCGTAGTGCTTATCGTTGAGGGTGCAGGAATTTCTAAAAAATTGAATATTCGTTATCATTATAAAATCTTTAAGTAATCAAATATTATTAAATAGAATGCTTACCATCTAGTCGAATAAAACCATCGGTTTCCCCAAGAGAGTTTTTAGCAACACAACGATATGATGTAAAATCTTTATTCGACACTCTTTTTATCGTTAATTTCATTATTCGACTATATCCATCGTCGCTTAAAGAAGTAACATATTTATTTCCTGAAACGAATTAATATTCGAATAATGTTGTAGATAAGATATGGTTGTGTTTAATAACTGACATATGCCGACCTGATATAATCATGTCGCCTCGGTCTGTGGTCCAATAATTGATAGATGATGGATATGATTCGGTGTGACACTCTAAAATAACGTCTTGTCCTATATAAGCAGCTTCTAATTGATTCGGTATAGACAGCATTGGTGGAACTGAAAATAATTATTAAATCGTTTCGCACACTCAGTGGCAAAAGACAAAGTGGAAGTATTGAATTACATTAGGATAATATGTAGTAGTGTAACAAAACCTTTTCGTATAAAAAGTTCCTTGCAATAAAACTAACACACATTCTGAAAGTAACAAGAAAGCGAATCATTACTAGCATCGTATTAACCGTGATGTGAAATGACTGCGGGATCTTTTTCATTATAAGGAAATGTTGCTGGTTAATCGAGTGAAAGTTACGTGAACATTTCGCACCACCTATAAGAAACGGCGCGAGGGAAAAGTAACGGCGATGCGGAATGTGAATTAAGCAAAAGGAAACCACCTCATTGGCTTTCAAGGCGGGAAGCGTCGAAGGCGAGAGCGCGGGGGCTTTGGGGCACAGATAGTATCACCATTATCGCCGCCGTGTCGTATTCACGTCAGCATAATGCTCTAATTGGGTGCAATTACGGACGAGCCGGTAGGAGGCCCCGTCAGGTAGAAGCGCCGTTTGCTCGTAAATACTCGTTAACGACGTCCGCCTCGAGAAAAATAATATTTCTCAGCCCTGAGCCAAAGGGGAGAGGCGCGGAAAAGCGCTCGAGTATTTTTCACAGATGATTTGCAGCCAAATCAACGGTGCTGTAATTTTGCAGGTGTTCGCGAAAAGTTAGAGTATCCGAAGTGTGACTGTGCGTGCTTTATATTATGATATTCTAATTTTATGCAAATATATTAATAAAACCGGTTATAGCATATTGATATCGTGATTCCGAATTTATTTTGTGGTGCATATTGTACTTTAATACGATTACTTATGGACTTAAAATAGAGCCCTTCTATATTCCGTATGCCGCCTTGATTATGATTTAAATATTTTTTTATCGAGGAAATTAGGCGACGAGAGAAGCAGAAAGGTAGCAGCTGCACTTTATAATGGTTTAGTAAACTGAAACAGTTCAAAATTACTAAGTACTGCATTGCGCTTGTCTTCCAGGTTTATAAGATGGTATACAACACTGACAAATAGTTATGGAAATCTGGAAATATCGTCTATTAAACCGGGACACATCAATGCCTAGATATTATAAACTACGATAGGATAACTGGCAATATTAAAGTCCTTTAGAGTTTAAGGTTTTGTTAAATAATTATTAGAAATATTTTTTTTACTTACATTGAACCATTAAGACAACTCTCTTGCTGATCGAAGGAGGTACACCATTCGAGGCTATACACAAGTAAGCACCCATGTGTAATCGCGACACTTTGGATATTGTCAAATTCTCACCGTCCACTACGTTAACTGAAATGCGTTATTTACAATGTAGTTATTGTATATGCGTCATTTGCAATGTCAATAGATTTTTAGCTAAAAACTAATTAGTTCCACCTGTTGGTATATAACAATTTTGTATAACGTGGTAAACTATTTAATTAAGTAAGTCTATTTCCTCTTGTTTAACATGATATATTATAGAGAACAAGCATTTGCGCAGACAAAGGTGCACTCATTCTTCTTTTTACTCTCATAATCCGATGGGACGGTTAACCGACACGATTGGAGAGAGCTAAGGCGCAGAGGCGGTGACATTAAACCGATCTCTTAATAACTAATTCTCCGAGCCACCGCTAGATGGCGATCCAACGCACGGATCATTTTGCTTTTCAGGCAATCGGGTGATCAGTCCGTAATGCTCTAATCCAAATAAGAAACAACAACAAAAAGTCATTGCCCTCCGCGAGATTCGAACCCACGACCTCCGTTTTGTAAAGCACGGGCCTATACCAATAGGTCACGGAGGCAGTTGTCTTTTGCTTATCGCATTATGAACAAAGAGTCCACAAACCGGAAAATAAATAGTGAATACAATACATGCTTACCTGCTTCTTGAGAGTCTAGACATCCTATAAAGAAAGGGGGACAAAAAACATAAATTTTGGTAAGCCCTGCGAGTATTTTTTTTAATGTAATCTGTTATTCGCTTCAGATGCTTAAGACTTTATGAATTATAATCTTACTGACGTCAGCACTCACGCATCTCTAACAAGTCTGTAGCCGTTAAATGGCACCATGTAACTCCAACTCGCAGATACGATAGAAGTATTTTAAACATGACCGCTAAAGACTGTTGTGTTGTGTGATATTTTACACACCTTTGCAAGAAAAAGATTGTGTTGGCTCTCTTTTTAATGAACCACCTAAAGTTAGCGCTGAAAGAGATACCAAGAATGGATTCTCTAAAGTGGGTCAGTGGGGAAGTGTAGGCTCTTTAGAGTGGGTTTCTATACATTTGGAGGTGATCGAGTAATTTCGAAAAGTAAGTAGTAAGTAGTGTAATGTAATGCTTATGTAAGTGAAAAGACAAATTTGATTGTATGGGTTTAATCTGACAGGACTGGTATCGCTTTAGTCGGAGTTTGTTTGCTTGTAAGATACATATGTTTTCCTGTAGCCTCATTTCTAGCTAGGTATTTCTGCTAGTCCGAATACTCGGTACATATCCGAAGATAGCTTATGGAGATTATTCGCTCAGAAACGTATATTAAAGCTCGCTGATGTGTCCATTGTGTCAAACCTATCAACTCCTTTCGACACAACACTGAAGCTGAAAGTGTTTTGTCGTCATCCTGAGAGGCTTCGCTTTAAATGTGAGTAGTGCACAACAGAAGTTGCTAGATGTGTTGTCAGTCACTCAGCTCAGATAAGCATTCAATATACGCTCTATCTATGTGGTCATAAAGGTAATTCCAATAAGTCTGTACATGATACGGCCACTAATACTACTGTCATTTAATGCAACTTGAGAATAAGTTGGCTTTCGAGACATGTATTACACAATGGTTTTAAATAGGAAACCGCTTTCTAACATCGGACTCGATATAATTTGTTGTCTAGATATAAATACCAATTTTTTTCATAAATCAGTCATCTTAAACAATCGACCTGTAAATATTTGTATTAATGCTTTAACATGCATACCTACGTAACTTGTGTAATGTGCTTGAAGTTTAATGTCCGCTTTTTACCTGATTCACCGTTGCAGCTGAACTCCTGCCCATCCTCGCGACGCCACATGACATACGGCTCCGGATAACCAGTGGCACGGCAGTACATCGTCACATTTATTCCTTCTCGGACCACCATATCAGTCGAAGTCATGTTGTCAATTATCATTGGTGGAACTACGAGCACGAATAAAAAAGAAAGAAAACATAGTGTGTGTGTTTTTGCAGAAACAGGCTCTGGCTTTATATATGTAAAGCAAAATATGAAGTCTTTATGACTAACAACAGTTTGGGTTAAGTTTTGCTAAATTTAACAAAAAGTAATACAGGACGAGGATAAAATTTTAAAACACTCCAACAAATGCAAGTCACTTAACTTATTTCGATAAACTTAAAAAAAAAATATTAGCGGTAATCGTTCCCAATGGGGTGAGCCGCTTACGACTAAGCGTTTGCCTTCAAGAAAAATTCAGAAAAATCATTAAAAAAAATACATAAAAAATTCTATATATGCAAGTAAAAGAAAACTGTGCGCTTACATCGGAATGTCAAATATTCAAGTTATTAAATATGTAATTATTTTTCAAACAAACTTTACTATAAATGTTATATAATGTCATGGTAATTTCGAAACAGATATGAAGGAGTAAGTGTAGTATTAGGTAGATGTCTTAATCATTTTAGGACATGTGAATGAAAAGGAAAACAAAAAGCTTCTCTCGTATTTACAAATCTTTTATTCATTATAGTTACTCACCGACTACTTGTAAATAACCTTTTCTTGAGCGCATCGGATCCGTATTTACTTGACACATATACCATCCGCGGTCCACTTCCTGTACATTCTTTATATGTAGGTACCAAGAACGGTGATCGTTGTAGGAAAGACTAATTCTAGGATTCTGTGTTATTATGTTATGATGTATACTTAAAATTGTCTGGGTATCGACTCTGACCCACGCAACCTACAAACATAAAAACCAGTTCCAATCAAAATTATAATCAGAATATTCAAAAAGTATAACAATATTTAAATCGCAATTTAGATCTACTCCGTCTTTACTCCTTATGTTAACTTTTAAAAAAAAAAACAAAAAATATTATAATAATAGTCAAACTGTTTATTGCAAATTTCGTTTAGTTATTTCAAAAAGCTGAGGTTATGATATAACTAACACGAATGTATAAAAAAAATATTATCTATAAATATACAATAGTCTATATTTAACGAAGCCAACTTAATATACAAAATGTATTACTATTTGATGTACAAAATATATAAATATATAATATTGGAGGTTAGCGGTGAGCAGGTTCTTGGTTCCGACCTAAAGAATATTAAATTGTCTCCCGAAACTCGGCCTCCGGTGGATTTCTACTACACCATATAAATCTCGCCACACTACACGACACTCCAATTTCGCTAACTAGCCTTCCTGAATGATTAATAACTGGTGAATCGTGCATTTTGAGCAAAGTGATATTAAGTTGGCTTGTTAAAACTTTAGTGCACCGCACGGATCAAGTTGTATGTAATTTCAGCTTTCAGGTTTAGTGGGTAGATAGTTTTGCGTATAAAATATTTTATCAATTACGGACGAAACAATATCCTTTAAGTTAAGAGGTATTACTTTTTATCTAGTTACTCATGTGGTTATAATGTTGCAAGGTCTATGATGATTGAATCAAATTCAATATTATTTAAAGTATAAAATATCATTTCGCTAAAAGAAAAGAAGAAATAAATCGATACTAACATAACAAGGATGTTAACTATACATTAATAAATATAGTAATATCTATAAAAGAGTCATTTTATTTCTCAATTTATATTTCATTTATAATTATTTCGCATTTACAAAGGTGAAATATGTTGAGGTTGCAAAAGCTTCGAATAAAAAAAGCAGATGCTTTAGGGACTTGCGTAATGTAATTAAATGTTTTACTTGTAATTAATGACCGGCCTAAAATTAAATTTCAATTTTAATAACGACGACGGTTCTTTCTTTAATTTTAATAGCTCTTCGCCAGCTGAAAACATTGATCTCGGGAGACTTTGTTAAAACGTGTTTTAAGATTCCTAAATAGAATTATATACATTTGTATACTTTCCTTTACCTTCCCTTTTCTGGAATAATTATCAAAATAACCTATTGGTTTTTAAAGTATTTTGTTTTCAATATTTTAACGGATCGCATTATAGTTAAATACTTAACTTTTAGTTTTGGGATATTGTTTTGCTAAATTAAATGCTTTTTTTTGTGGTCGCGTCTATTTCGTGTACATACCTTATATCCTCTCAAATCCTCAACAACGCACGCTAGTAGGGCGTCACGTCCAACTGTCACTGTGACGTTTGTAACCGGCTCCACGAAACGCGGAAACATAGATTCTATAACAAACAATTTTTCTTATTAATAATATATTGCTCTTAATTTTAATGCTGCGAGATTATTTGCCTACATATATTTATAACACACGAACTTTAACCAATACTATTTCGTAAAAAATAAATATATTATTTTAATCAATAAATATCTTGATTCAATGACTTGAAAAATGAACAGCCGTATAAATTGTTATATTTGTCTTTATTCAATCAAATCAAAATATTTTTCTTAAAATAGACCTTTACAAGCACTTATGAATCGTCAATTTTACATCTCAGTTCGTGAGGAAGCTATCACCGGCTCGGAATGCGGTTCTGCTGAGAAGAGCCGGCGAGAAACTCAACAGTTGCTCTTTTAATAAGTCGTTACAAAATGTTAAACTTTAATACAATAATATCTATCACACATACGAGTCAATCTAACTAAACTAAATTCCACGCATTTTGGTCTACCAGAAGCTCTTGAACAGTATAATAAGAT
>DWHO01004566.1:0-10975 GCA_018247575.1 Eurytides lysithous rurik
CGTAAAATATACTGCTCGATACTAGATAAATAATTGGTGGACAGTTTTCAGACGTTTACATTTTTTTTATTTACTAACGTTGTACATATTTACATATCGTTTTTATACTACAAATAGTGCCATTTGTTTTATTTTCGCCGTCATACTTTTCACCATTACCATATGGTTTTGACAGGTTTGATAACGGTTAAAAGAAATAACACATCTATTTATATTAATTATAGGTTATGTGAGCTTATATTATTTTTTTTTTTTTTTAATATATTTTTCTCTGATATTTTACACCATATATTATAAATGAAGGAAAAGAAATTAACAGTAGTTTTTTTTTTCTTTTATAACAAGTTTTCATTATTTAAATCAAAATCTATTGTTGCATTAAATAAAAACTACATTATTTCTATAAGACAAAGTGAAACAAATTTCTTTGAATAAAAACATACTGAAGCGCAACTCTTACCGCGATAGATATAAAATAACACCGATGTTTAAACTTTCAAAGTTTTCGCTGCAAACCGAACGTAATAATCGTAATAGCATTTCAGTGGATTTTGTCACTAATTCATGCTTTAAATATCGAGGAACCGCTATAAATAATTCAGTCACTGAAATATTAGAAATGTCCTACCTAGGTCAGCATTTTTCCGTAACAGCTTCAGGTTACAACGCGTAACAACTCGAGATCGAAAATTCGTAGCGCGTCCGTACACCACAGTGGCGGTTGCCCGACTGGGCCCTACTGCCTACGAAAACGGGGAATGCTACACCGACTACGTTTATACTGGCTACGAAATAAGCTACGAGACTAGTTCTTTTGCACTGACTACCAAAATTGCTACGGCGCTACGGCGCTACGGCGTACTTTGTTTTGAATTTCTCAGCGGCCAGCGCAGTTCCTCCATTATTAAGCTTAAGGTGACAGTTTTTATATTTAATGTGACGCATTTAGCGGAGATGGGAATTCTGTTTGCTTTATATTCTGTGGAGGCATATTGCTCCGTTTTCGGGGACACCGTTAATAATTTAAGCGGAGTGTCTGTTGTGGAAAATGATGAATAAGTCCGATGTCTCGGTTGTCGCGGTATCTAAATAATAAATTTAGAAACTTGGAGCGAAAATTATTAATTTCGCGGATCGAATCGAATCGGCTTGCAAAAGATAATTTGTTTTTTTTATGGATTTGAAGGCAAAGGATCAAGAAACTCCTAATGACAAGCGATTACCACTGCCACTGTTGCATACGTACGTGACGTTTGCAATGTTACAAACTTATTAGACGCTAATAATCTAAATTAAATGTAAATTGCATCACCCATTTGGCGCAGTTACTGAGTTATTGGCTACTGATTCGCAGGTTGCGAGTTCGATTCCCACCCGGAACAAATATTTGTACGAACTAAGAATAATTGTGATCTGGGCATTATTCCACGTATAATTTTTTGTAAAACACTCTCATAAGGGCAGCTTTTTTTTAAAAAAAAGAAGAATTCTGCGTCGATATCGAGCATTTAATTTCCACTGTCGAATCAAATTCACAGTTTCATTTCCAAGCCAACTTTACAGTTTGCTTCTTAACAACGAAGCGCCAGAAATAACTGATTACACTGTTTCTTCGGTATAACTCTAGATAAAAAAACTCCAGTGGAACTTCCATCTTTCAACACTCGCGGGTAAACTCAACGCAGCCGTCTTTGTAGTGAGGAAAGTAAGACAATAAGCTGATGTTAATACAGCTTGGCTAGTTTAGTTCAGTTATTTTCATAGTACTGTGTCTTACAGTATCATATTGTGGGGAAGTGCTGCCGGGATAAATTCAGTATTTATTTTTCAAAAATTAATAAAAGCTGTTCGCGTTTTATATAACCTTAGAGCTTCCCTACGAGAGGTTTTAAAAAACTGGTACTCTGACGGTTGCCTCACAATATATACTCGATATGATATTTATCCGTCAAAATTTGAATACTTTCTGGAAACTGAGTGACAAATACGCGGTAAATACCAGAAATAAGAATAAGCTTGTAACATCTCGATTTCGTCTTTAAAAGTTGAAAAATCCTTCAAGGTCCTAAGTAAACGCATAAATAATAAAATTCCACAAGATTTCCTGGATCTACCATTTGAGCGTTTTAAAACTAAAATTATAAATAATCTATTGCATAAATCTTATTATACTGTTCGAGAACTTCTGGTACACCAAAATGCGTGAAATTTAGTTGATTGACTCGCATAGACATTATTGTATTAAGGCTTAACATACTATAACAACATTTTAAAATAGCTACTGTTGAGTTTCGCACCAGCTCTTCTCAGCCGACAACTGCACTCAGCGCCGGTGGTAGCTTCCTCGTGCACTGAGATATATAAACGACGATTCAAAAGTACTTATAAAAGCCTATTACAATAATAATATTTAGATTTGATCTGATTTGATTGATTGACATGCAATTTCAACTCACTCATAAACCATCTAAGTCTATCTTCAAAACTAAATTCTACATTTAAAATTAAAGTCATAATATAAATAATTTAACAAAAACCAAGCTATTCCTCTGAAAATGCCGAATCTTCCTCCAGTCTTACAACACCGAATACACTAAGAAGAAGGAAGTTTTAAACTTTATATATTCTTATTTCTAGTTAAAAAAATCTGTGTAGACAGTTACGAGGAGATTACACCCGGTTCGTTATAATGAATACGCTCCGTTACAGCAAGTGTCTATGTGGCGACGATTCAAGATAAAAACACACCCGATGGTGGATCGAACAGTTTCACCACAAAGGGTGCGACACCTCGTTAACAGATGTGTCTGACGTAAGGCGCACAGGCGTGGGCGAGGGCGTGGAACAATAACAAATTGTGGAAGGTGCATCCGGATACACTGAAGGCGAAATGCAACGATATTTTTTCGTTAATACGTAGTATTCGAGGTATACATATGTATTTTTCTTTTGGAGATAAACGCAATGCAATGGTTCCGCCGGACTCTCCAAAAGAGACATTTAGAAAGGCCCCCCACAAAGTTTTCGGGGGGGTCCACGCAATTTTATTTGTTACTTCGATATACGCATCTACTGTATATAGGTTAAACAATTCCACAGTTTCTTTACCCTGTGGCGTACACACATACATTACACTACATGTACATATTACACAGACAAAAAGACAGGCATACATACACACATACATATACACGTACACATTAAATAATTTAGTGAGACCACAGCCTCTGGGCGCAACACCCGTGCCACTCTGCTATCGCTATCGCTTACGCTCTCAGCTTCCCAGCAGCTGGGAATTTCTGTCTATGACTTTCGAATTATTGTGCATATTATCTATCGCTTGCTTACCATACCCGTCTTATCGTGTAATCTGTTAGTGTGAGAACAATAAAAACAGTGACGTGTTATTTATCGGACTCATTTATTCCAACCCGGTACCGCCGTACGGAACATCTATCGTTTCCACACACATCCACCGCATCTCCACAACCCTAAAAGGGAATAAATTAATAAATTTTGCTTACTGTCCTTTCGGGCGAGTTTAAAAAAATGTTAATGTTACTAACTTACACGGCGACCAGGTCTAACCGCTGACGGCAGGCGAACTGCTTGCCCATGTCGAAACGGTCCACACACTGATTGGCGTTTGTACTCATCACCAATAATTAAGAGTCGGTTTATCCATATACTCTTTATGTTGATATTATTGCCCTGACCTGAACTTACCAATAAAAATTCCTTATTCACTGCAGAATAACTGGTAGTACAGTGGAACTATTTTTTTCGGAGCTATCTACTAACACAGTAAAACTATTAACCACTGGTCGCCACACTCACCATTCGAAACCGCCTTATTGACAGATACGGAAAGCGATGAGAATGAATGAAAGAAATGTATGTCTCCGGACGCAGAAACACAAATACTTCCACCTACCTACTTACCTATTTCACCTATTTTTAATAAATATATGAATACTACAGAGGGGTAGTGGCAGAAAAAAACTCTTATAAAAGTAGATTTTTTTTATGAATTATGCTGGCCTTGCTCATTTGTCTGATTAATTCGTGAAAAGTAAGTGATCACCGCCGCCCATTGACATTTGCAGCAATACAGAACTTGCAAATGCTTTGATAATTTTTAGGGGGGGAGAGGGAGGAAGGAGGATTGAGATGGAGGGAGATAGAGAGGGAGCAGAAGGGGAGGAGGTTGAGAAAGAAGGGGAGGAAGAAAGTCCACCGGCCACCTCATTCCTCGGTCCAAACGCGGAAGCAAAATCACTTCCATTTACAGCGAATTTTCTGTGCTATCGTGGTATCCAATTCTAGCCGGCCCATTCAGCAGCGGAAGCAGCTGCGTGGCTCTACCACTGTATAAACGAGAGTATCATAAAAAGAGAAATACATGAATGTTATTACTACACTATAAATAAATACTTGACGGCGCGCGTATTCATCCGCCGCCTTCGGCTGTCATCGGCTGTTATCGGATGTCTTCGGCCTATGTCGTTTCTCCGACGCAACACCGAGCGCTAGCGCGGCAAAAAAAAAAAGAAGGCGGCCCTTCATTCCATCAATGTACATTTAATTCTTTAGATCCATTCCATATCAGGTACCAGACATTCCAATCTCGTTAATAATCAATCATTTCAATGCAAAATATATATCTCGATTTGGTATTGTTGAGTTTTCACATCTTCATTTCTATTCATCTCATTGTACTCCTTTAAATAATACAAAAAAATTACTATATTTTTCTTTTAACGACTCGAATTCTCATTGCGGTGGCAAATATAAAATATTTACAATCCTAAATTATATTTTGTTAATTTTATAGCATAACAACTACAAGTTGGCGAGAATTTGTTCAACCGGCTCGCCTGTTGAAAAGCAATAACATACATATGCAACGTCGAACATTTTGAAGATGCTTTACATATACGAACTATAAGGTGGGAAATTTTGGAGGGAATGGCAGGAAAGGGGAGGAGCAGGCAGAAAAAGAAAGAAGGAGACTGGAAAATGAAGGAGGAGGATGGGTTATCGGTTACCTCACTCACCGGACGAAACGCGGAAGTAATCACTTCCACTTTACGCCAATTTTCTAGAGAAGGAGTTTATCTTTATATACGAGTCAGCCCCTTAATTCGGTAAACACTAACTAATTAGTTTAACCAAGGTTTTAACTGAGTATTAATTGCTCTTGTTTATTAGTAAAGTTTTTCCGCACTTATTTCAGTTGATTTGAGGCGTACTGATGTATAACAGATTTAGTAATTTGCATGATAGTGGATTCCTATGATGCGTAAATTGAATGTTAAACTGAACGCCACAAAACTAATAGGAAATTTCCGCTGCCCGCAAAAAACAACTTGAATAGTATTTCTAATTACTGGTCATCAATAAATGTTGACCAGATTAGTTTATTTCATATATATATGGCCTAAACACATAACGAGTTAGTAATGACACTTGTACATGGTCCACCTGGTAAAGTACCAAAACGCTGCCGGTTTTTCTATGCCCAATCGATAATGTGCAGCATGAGACTTCGGGTCCGAAGGCCAATGTCACTAGCATTTTACTAAGCATTAAGATGGAAACTGCCTCCGTGGCCTAGTGGTATAGGCCCGCGCTTTGTAAATTGGAGGTCATGGGTTCGAATCAATCGATGGCAATCACATTGTGTTGTTGTTCTTAGTTTGGTTAGGGCATCACGGGCTGATCACCCGATTGCTTGAAAATAAAGATGATCCATGCGTCGGATGGGCATGTAAAAAGTCGGTCCCGGCTTCTTATCGACCCCATCTAGCGGTGGCTTGGAGAAGTCGTTATTAAGAGGTTGGTTTAATGTCACCGCCTTTGCGTCTGATCTCTCTCCGATCGTGTCGGTTATCCGTCCCATCGGGCTATGAGAGTAAAAGGAAGAGTGAGTGCACCTATGTCTGCGCAAACGTTTTTGCACTATAATATATCCTGCGCACTTGCCTGATCTCTTATACATCGGCCTCCGTGGCCGGATTCGGTTGGGAGAACATTATTATTAAGATGGAACGTCACATACCTCTGAATGACGAGCACAGTATAGGACCTAAGTCCTTGGTACTCTACTGTATTTTTTAAGGAGAAGGTGGCAAACGATAGGGGGTAATGTTTTCGTTGATATTGATAATGTTTTTATACAAAAACCTTGTTGATATCTCCATTTTAATCCTTATATTCCTGTTTTTAACAGTCTTTGAGATTGTCGACACAACGGTACGGAAGGAAATAAGGAAATTTACATAGAAGCATGGGTGTGAAAATTGGTTTTCTACAAAGTAAGTTACTTTCATAATAATTATTACGCGAAGCAGGGCCGATGGCCACCACCCCACCCCCCCTCTTTCCTCCTACCAGATTTCTCTTTCCTTTTCGTGCCCCCACTTGGTTTTATCTTTAAAAAAATTGCACCTCAAAAGCCATTTACAAAACGTTGGACACTGCAAATGTCCTTGGCCATTAGTTATTGCTTTTATATTCTTTAAAATTGTTTAATCGATATATTTCGTAAAGGTTCAATGCTACACTATTTTCGACAGAGTCGGGAAGTTTTGGAAGTGGATGCTACAAATATATTTCAGTGTATCCCGTTAACATAATTTTAGAGAAGCATGAACCAAGAAATTAAATATCACGATGGATAAAATTATTATAGAAACACTTCGTTTAGTACATTTGACCCATTAATTAAATTCCCGTAATTTTAATTAATGAGGTTCCAACCGAATAATTAATATTTTTTTTTATTTCATATTAAAAGAAAATTTCGTTGCGAAGCATAATCTCCGAGCACAAATTACAAACTTACTACTATACCGACCACTGGGAAATGAATATAACGGAATAAGTGGAAAGAGGAAAAATATCATGCGCTGAAGAATTAAGAAGAGTAACCGGATAATTAAGGCATCGGCTATTCTGTTCGTTGCTTTTGAAAAGATCCCATTTACAAGGAATATTTCGCTTCTTACTTCATACATAAAGATCTATTTAATTCGCTTGCTGGGGATCGCGCCGAGTGGGCTTCCTGGTTTTCTCTTTTTCATTGAAAGCTCAGCTGGATTTGAAAACATCTAGCTTAATTGCAATAAAAAATTAACGCGAGCCACTGCGCTTACACGCACTGATACAATGTATTGTCTTTTTTGGATTCCGACATTTCAGTATTTCTAGATACGAAATTAATTATTATTATAATAAACTATTTATAAATCAAATCTAAACCAGATACATTTATTCAAATGGCGTTTGGCTCAGCAGTTGTCTTTGGCATCACCGGTCCTGGTTTCGATACTCACCCCATACAGATATTATTAGAAATGCAAACAATTATTCCGGATCTTGGTGTATGTTCGTATAAAATACACGTATGTAAAATGCCCTTATAACACAAAATATTATCTCATATCATCTAAAACAATTATCATTGTTTCATCTTAGTTTGGGACGAAGTCAACACCGGCTTGGAAAGCCATTCCACGGAGAAGCTTTTTGAAGTGGAGTGAGAGCCACGCAGCTGCACCAATGTAAGTACGACCTCATAGAAAATCGGCGTAAAATGGAAGTGCTTTTGCTTCCAAGTTTCGTCCGGAGAGTGAGGTGGCCGTTGGCCCATCTCCTCCCTCCCCTTCCTCTCTCTATTACTTCCCTCGCTACTTCTTCCTCCATCCCTGAGGGGACCCCTTTCGCTACCTCTTCCCTCCTTCCTTCCACACTCTCCTCCCTCTTTCTTTCCAAAATTCCGCTCCTTATAGACTGACAACGCTTTTGCTAGTTCTGTAATGCTACAAATGTCCAAGGTAAATGTTTGTTCGTTTGTCAGCCTAATCCATAAAAGAAAATCATGTAAGTTGTTTCTGCTGTACCGCTTTTTTAAACAAACTTATTCATAGTAAACAATACGCATTTCCATAACCGCAGCTTTGCTTTGTGCTCTACTTTCTAAATAGTTCTTGTCTCCATGTGGTTGCGCGTTGCGATTAACACCCAGGGATATGAGGTAGGTAATGTTATATATTAATAATAGTAATATCATGGGACATCTCACACATTGCCGACTGATTGACCTATGCTCATCGCACAAATATTTTGTCCTGGGTGAGAATCGAACCCACGACCTTTGACTTTGCAGTCAGGAGAACTAACCACTACACCAACGGAGCCAGCCCTTCTTTATTCATATATTCTTACTTATTACATAGCGGAACAATCTAACACTGGTGTAATACTTCTCTGGGCAATCTTTGCAAATGAGTAATAGCCACTATCAAAGCCATGGAAGCACAGTGCCCGGACGGTATTTATTTAATGCACTAGACCAACCTAAGTACAAATCCCGCTGACTACACCAATTAATGGTGATTGTGGAAAAACCTGAATATTTAGAGAAACGATAAAAAATATTTCTTAAATATGTGAATTCCGCCAATCCACATCCATCTGAGTGTACGTGAAAAAAAAACGCTGCCCCTATTGTAAGAGAGAAATGTCTTGTGTTATAAGAACGTTTGACATACATAAATCTTACGCGGACAAACGGCCAGATTCGAAACAAATATTTGTAGTTCGTACAAATATTTGCCCCGGGTGGGAATCGAACCCACGACCTACGCCGAAGACTAGCCTACAATAGCTTAGCATCTGCGCCGAACGGTCATCAAACCAGAACTAACTCAAAACTCTTTACAGAAGAAGGGCACAGCAATCGGGCATATAATGGCTTGTAACGACATTCTAAGAGTATAGGTTGTTCTGATAGAGCCACGGTTAGTTTGACCCTGTGCTGTACAGTTTGATGAAACTCAAAAATGTATTCATATGTTTTTTTTTTATTTGTTTTCTTTTACATCGCTATCGCTATACACGCACTTGACTTTTTTGCCCTCACAAAAATAGAAAGCCCAAATTCGAATACAGCCAATCGACAAATGTTATCGCTTGAATTCTTTGAAAAATACCGATGAAAGAGAATCTATACACCCGAATATTCTTTTTCCATAAATGATTAAAATTCACATATGAAAAAAAAACTATCTTTTGTGAACTTCTTCTCAATTCTATATTAAAAATTGATGGATTCTGGAGAAGTAAAGTTGTAGTTGTTTTTAAATTACCTTAACATTGAATTGAGTTGTTTATGAACGGGAGAACGAATGAAATATACGTATCTATGGATTTTTCACGTATATATTTTTTTTAACATTTGACATTTAGGAGACAGAGTTGCGATAACACAAAAAATAGAGTGGAAAACAAAACTCAAATCAAATGCAAACAAACCAACGTATCGTGAAATTGAATCCCATACTCCCATACTTATGTAATCTGATTATGAAAAGAGTAGCTCTAAGATTCAAATGTTTACCGCACGAGTGACTTCAGATTATGTTCAGTTAGTGCAATCATTTTTATGAGATTTTCTAACGCGACGAGTGAGTCGAGTTGATCGTACGACACTAAGAGGCACTAAGAGGATCAACCAAAATGCTCCTTCGAGGGATTCCTGCCTTGTCGTGGCGGAAGTGCACTAGTAGAAGGCGAATCAAAGAAAAAACTCTCGGCAGTCCAACGCACTGGGCCGGCCCAAGCGAGCGTTCGAGAGGACACAAAGAGCCCGCTTTGTAAACACAGCCGGCTCCCTATTCTCTAGAACCAAACCTATTGCCAGATACAGGTCTAGAACGGCAAAAGCCAAACTTATGCCCTAATCTAACTTAGAAACAACAATATAAAGTCATTGCCCTCCACGGTATTCGAACCCACGACCTCCATTTTGTTAAGCTCGGGCTATACCGCTAGGCCACGGACGCAGTTTCACCCAAAAGAACAACCATATGGTAGAACTGTTTTGAAAAGTCCGGTTGAGGTTATTACCTCAATATACATGTGATAATTCACAGCCTTGAAAGTTATTCTGGAGCCAAGGAGTAAGGTGTAAGCACGATTCATGTTCCGATTTAATGGTAATGTTTTAATATTAGGCGAAGTACTATTTTATATCTCTATAACAATACCAAGCGGTTTCTAAAGATCGCAGAGTCAGGCAGCAATTCTCGCTGCTGTTGATTGGGCTACCTCAAACTAGGTACCACGACCTCAAAGAAAATCGGCGAGAAGTGATAATGTCCTTCCAGGTTGCATCCAGCAAGTGAAGTATCCAGTAAGTAAGTAAGTAAGAACCGGTGGTCCACCTCCCTTCCTCCCCCACCTTCCCTCTCCCAAAAAATTCCACCTTTAAGGCTGGCAACACATTTGAAAGTTTTATTTTCTTTATTTGATTTAGGGACTTTTACATAAATATGTATATGTCAGTCCCATCGGACCTTACCCTTAACGTATTCACAAATTAGAAGAAACATCATTTACAGTCAATTACAAGGGAAACGCAACTGACCAAATTTATATAAATAATAAGCAGCCTAAGAATTAGGTTTAGACAGTATGTGGTGAATGGTACCTACATCAAAAACATTCAGTTTTAATGACCTTATTAAATCTTCAAGGGCTACTTTATATTTAATACATTCCTGTAACAAATGGTTGACATCTGCAATAGTTCTACAGATTTCACAGTTGTGTTTATTGCTTCTTTTCATTATGTAGGTAAATTTGTTAAGTGGCATATGTCCCGACCTTAATCTAAGTGCAATGACTACCTACTAACAGTTTACTACTAAACTTAGTATTGTGGAACCAAGGATATGTGGCGGCTCGAATTGCAATTCTCATAATGTCGCGAATGTTCATGAGCAGAGATGATCGCTTATCGTCAGGTGAGCCGCTTGCTCTTTGCCTCTTACTTTTTTTTATGGATTAGGTTGAAAAGATCGTGGTACTATTTTTTTTTTTTTTTTTTTTTATTAGAGTGACAAACGAGCCCGCGGCTCACCTGATGGTAAATGATCACCGCCGCCCATGGACCCTTGCAACATCAGAA
>DWHO01004567.1:0-10975 GCA_018247575.1 Eurytides lysithous rurik
TAAACGGACGGTACGCCTTTTAGTTCTGGTTTATTTCTTTTTTAAATGTCCATGGGCGGCGGTGATCGCAAAAATATATTAAAGCGAAAAAATTTTTTTTTAATGAGATAGAGTTTTCGTTAAAAAGAACTGTTGCAGAGATAAGTAGATTCCTAAACTCTTATTTCTCCTAGAATACTTTCAAAATTTTACTAGTTCAGGGTGACGCTACTGCATTTCAAGCAATAGGTTTTCTGAAGGTATTATACAACTGCCACTTGATTATTGCATATCCACTACGTGTTTACGTTACTTTATTTCCTATACACTACACTTTTAATATTATATATCTATATGGACGTGCTAACGTTGCAAAAATCGTAATAAAAATCGTAAAATTCATCGTGATGAAACCTGCATTAAAAATATTATTTAAATGTAGTCCGCGTCGTGGTCTATGCCCTTATACTATCTGTGTAGCGGAAGCCTGTGTCCAGCAGTGGGACGTATAGGCTGTTATTTACTTTTATCTATACGGGTATTGGCCCGTCTCTAGTCTCATGCAGGAACAGACCAATGAAGTCATAAACTACTAGGATATTTGTCGTACATACAAGTTTGTTACACGGAGAGTAACATAGGTTAAAAATAAAAGTGTAGGTTATAAAAATAATCGTTCACTGTGTGTTAGTTAACATTCGATGATGCTATGTCATGTCATATAACAGTTTTTGTATTTGCACATAAGAAAAATAGTAGAAAAACCTCCTCCAGTTTGAAGTTAGCTCATAAAAATGCCCGTTTGTCGCCATGTCCGGTATAAGGATGTCGCTGAATGATCAGAATTCACGCTGCTGAGTTTGAGTGAGGTAACGCAATTCGGTTTGAATCATTCGTCCTTAACGGGGAGGATCCGTTGGCCGGCACCTTGGCCGACTTGAATACACTTGTAGAGGTGAATTCGCGACACAAAAGAAAGCTTATGCTTGACGTCACTTTACTGTCGGTTGACGTCATATTTGTCGCACATTTTTTACGCCCAATTGGAATTGCTGTCGTTGCTTGCACCCACCCACAAGACCTGCACAATTTCGACAAATTAATACATTTTTTTTAAACACAATGTTTTTTTTTAAACTAATAATATTATTGTTAAACTAGTAATTATTTATTGGGGTTACATAACACTAATTCTAATGTTATATTTTCTATATTAAATGTATATTTTATTTCAGAATATTTTTTTTACAAAACTTCAGCTATGACCAGTATTAATAGTGGCCTCAGAATATATGTCGTCAAATTTCGTCAATCATTCGATATTTTGAAAATTGATCAAAAGCGCACTCAAATTAAAATAGTAAAGGCTTAGAAAGTTCGTCATTTCCATAAAACAACGATTTCAACCTTTCAAATACGGTTTTGACCCTCTTTAGTTCCTACATTTAAAAAAAAATAAGTAAGAAACAATAGTAGTGCTTAAAAAAAATAGAACATCGCTGTAACAAGCTTCGAAAAGTTTCGAGCTGAAATGACTTGACGACGAGAGCTCGTGGTATTTAGAGTTTGTATACCGCCACGAGCGAAGAAAGGCTCGGAAGCGCGCTTTCGATGTTTACGGGGAGAAATCACGGACCGGTTGCGCCGCCGGGCCCGTCAGTGTTATTCGGCGCGCCAACTGCACGCCACGCGCGACAACAGTTTTCTGTTTTTTTTTTAAATCGAACACGCGTCAACGTTCCAAAAACGAACGTAAGCGTCGCGTTTTTGTGCCGGTGACATTTCGCTTGTTTTAATTTGTGCACAGATTCAAAAGGCAGGACCTTTGTTCTGATTATTTTTTTTTATTTCTCCGTTTAAAAGTGCGTTTGGAGTGTTTCCCTGTCAGCCACCGGTATGTTATTAAGCGTTATAATACACAGCGGTTTTGAGGTCCAATGCATCATGCCGTCTCCGTTCGACCGCTTCTTAGAAAGGTTTTCTCTCGGTTCGCATTTCACCTAGTTTCGTGTGTTGATGACTATTATGTTAGCTGGTCTGCCGGCGAGTTTAGGCCTGGTTTCGCTTTAGCACACTGAACTCACGTTGTCGGAGAAAAATACTGAATATTGAGTATATCTCATAATGCAATTTAGTAGATAATTTAATATAAAACATACTGCAACATCATTGTGATTGTTTTAATTGGTTTTTGTTTTTGGAGATTTTATTAAAATAAGCGTGAAACTAGTGTTGGTAAATTAGTGTAAAATATTGTTAATGTTTAACAATATTGTTGTAAATATTAGCATGAAAAGGGCGAAATATTAAATATTATAAGATATTTATATTACAGTTCGAATAATGTCATACATTAGAGTTCAACGATAACAACTTAATTCTATGATTCTCATACCATTCATCATGATTATTTTTTATAATTAACAAATGTAGCGCACATATAATTAGTTTCTTTTTAATGTCGGTAACGAACAAGGGACGCGATTTACCAACTGTCAATTTGTAATCATCTGTACATCCGATACAAAAAGACCGCCTCTTGTAACAGTATTAAAATTGATGCATATATTATAGTACAGTCAGTTAGAAAACGGTACTTTTTTTACTTAAAACGGCATTACCGTAGTTCTACGCGCGTATTTCTAATAACATGCAGGCATAATAACATAGTGTTAATAAATACAACTTGCAGTAAATGTTCCGTTGGTTTTCGAACAACCGCAAGTCGCTAAAGCACTTCGTCTGGTGAATTTTCGATTCGAGGTCTTAATTATTTGAAACAATATATAGATAACTAAAATATTTGTCATATAAAAACGTAACGCCGGAATAGTCAAAAAGTAATAAAATTTAGTGCTGCATATATAACATTACTATATATGTAGTTTGTGTGTAGTATTTATTATTTCATGTATATAAAATAATAACTTGAGAAAGTAGAAAGTACACATTAATTATTTGCTTCGATAAGTCAGTTTTTAAATTTTAAATTGACCGAAAGTATGCAATAGGATCTTTCTGCCGTAGTGAGTTTAGCACTTTTAAAGCAGTTAAATTACGATTATATTTTATAGTTACTATTTCGCGCATTAAGCCGCATCATATGTCTTTTAAATTAAGAAAATGCTTTGACGTACTGATTAAAAAATCGCCTTTAATAAAGATAAAGGTGCATTTTTAAATAAATAGTCTCTTTTGCAATAAATATTCCAGTTGACATGGCATGTGTTTATAGTGTCATGGTTGTGTGTTACGTTAACTTTAAATTATTGTATATATTTCATATACAAATTAGCTATGGATCATTGAAAATATTTCAAAAAAGCTATACGTTATTAATACGAATAAGTTCAAAGATAGACCAAACGGCTTGTTTCACTATTTTTAAACATTTATTATAAGTAATTTTATGATATATAACCTATTATTATTTGATTTAAGGTGTCTTATCAGTCATATTTGCTGTCGTATATATGTGTGTACTATAATTGTGAAATAAATAAAGATGTTTGTCAAATTCTACAAATCATTTAACAGCTATAGTATAACACGTAAACAGACCAAAGTACGATATCTTCGTACCGTACCGGGTTGTACCGAATACAAAACAAGTAGCGGGTGCTCAGATAAGCTTGGTATGCTTTAGTTGTTTCACTCCGTACGTTCGGCAATTTACATAACACCTATGTTTACGCTCGAAAAAAGAAACTGTTAGGTTACCCGGCGTCCGGATTGCTTAACAAGTTAGCCGGTGGCTCGTACGATTTGATTGCGATAAAAACATGTAGGAGCAGAAAAGAGTCAATGCCATCAAACTCTAAGTAAGGCTATATGACCTAAATGATATGGCCCCGAAAATCCCTAACAAATTACCTGTATATATGACATAAATGATTTATCCAATGTTGTATATAATGTATGTAATATCCAATGCTGTTCGTAAGAACACTTAAATTTTTTTCTAAATTGGTAAAGCGTACTGCAAAGTAAACCAAAATTTGAATGATTTGAAATTAAGTTAATTTGATTAATGATTGTATAAGGTGTGATTGAATGATTGTTTTAATATTTAATTTGTACGCCATACAGGCAAAACTTAGCGAATTTATTATATGTTTACAACCTAATTGTAAGTTTACAAATATAATATAAACGAATAAATAAAACTTTTACATTTTTATACTAAAAAAAAATACGTGTTATGACACAGTTGATATTAAAGGTACTCAATAAATAAGTCTGCTAATAAATTTGTTTATGCGCTAATATCAGTCTTAAGCACCTATTGTAGGATTCGGTTATACATTAAAAAAAAATTAAAGTTAGCCATGCGTTAATAATTATTTCGTAGGGGTACGCAAAGAGACATATGTAGTAACGGATAAACCAGCAGATTATTTGGCTCACACCACACACACCTCTATCGAACTAATTATACAATTATCTCGTATAATTAGTTCGATAGATGAATACATATTGTTGACTGTATACTTATTTTGTCTTATTTGATGTAAAAATAAATTCCACCTGCTTATTTATAAAGGAGGCTACGAAGGGACTGTCATTTGCTTCTATTTGAAATAGTTTTTCATTAAATGGATGTAGTTGTAGTTGCCTATAAAACGGTAGGATTTCTTTGTAGAATCACTTTGTAGAGACACATCGCATGAAACACACGAAACCATGACTAATAAACAAATTTGACGTATAATTTGTGCCAAAAATCGATCGACAGTGCGATCGCGTCTCTGTATACTGTCACAAAATAGAGATTTAAGTTTGTTCTTGTGAATGTTTCGTCGAAGCAAACCCACGACGAGCACCACTGTGTTACCATTAGAAGAACAATGTCGCCGGCTTAGTTACGAGGCATAGAGATCAACAATCACATCTTCAGGTGACGAATGCCATGCGGAGTGAAACAGTTTTAAAGTCTTTTATTTTCTCTCCCTTTATTAATATTTTCCTATTACGTATGTGTTTTACCTTTCCTTATTCACACCCTACAATAGATGGAGTAAGCAAAAACAAGATAAAAGACAAAGTACTTGCATATTGCCAATTTTATCTTATAAGTCAATGCACCGTCTATATGGACGCTTTCCTGCTTGAAAAGGTGGCAAATTGAATTTAAAAAAGCAGCAAATTTCTCCCCCACCTCCTAGTAACACTTTTAAATATGTAATATATGCATATATACAAAAAGAACTATCTCTTATCTATCCTTTGATTATAATTCTCTTCTTTTTACAAGGTTGCTTTTGTTGTCTTATTACGTTAAACATACATAAATTTCACACGGTCAAACGTCCAGGTCTGGAACAACTATTTCAAAGTCATAAATATTTGTCCTGGGTGGGAAACGAACCCGCGACCTGCAACGGCGGCGGTTTAGCAACTATGCCAAATAACTTGTGGTTCTTCGCAGAATATCACCATTCTCTTGGAGCGATCAACATAATACTGAGAAGACGACCATATCGATTCAGAACGGAATATTTTCTTTCTGTTTAATTTTTTTTTTATAAAATAAATCGATTTATTCCTTATCGTTATATGATTTGAATGAATATCTTAATATTTCTTGTGTTGTTAGTATGTTAGGTTGACTAAAAGGTTATTATTATTATATTAAAGTTTTACTCGATTCGAAAACATCACTCTTCTGCATGAAGG
The DNA here is from genome assembly GCA_018247575.1 of Eurytides lysithous rurik. Lineage (NCBI taxonomy): Eukaryota > Metazoa > Arthropoda > Insecta > Lepidoptera > Papilionidae > Eurytides > Eurytides lysithous. The sequence continues at coordinate 5,656 of DWHO01004567.1, forward strand.
GAATGAAGATGAGATGGTGGTTTGAAAATAGATAGGTTAAATGAAAGAAGCTTAGCTCCAACTGGTCCCCTCAATTTGTACGTAGCTCGTTCGTTACGTCGCGGATTAGTTAAAATGGTTACATTATGTAAATTTAAACGATGGTGACGGTTATTAGAGAAATGATGTCACGTGCAATGCGTGAGCGTGACGTGGGAATCGACGCTCGCATTGCACAAGATATTTGTTTAATTTAAATTTAAGTTTAGGTTATTTTTGTAGACCAAAAAGTTTGAGACTACGGTCAGAACCTGTGTCTGTTTTTTGTACAAGGCAATTGGTAAACCTTCTTATCCCTTTAACATTTTTTTCATATAAATGTCATTTTATCCAGGACCAAATAATTTTAAAGTAATAAAAATCAGTTGGAGCAGTAAATTAAAGTCGTTGATAGAAATTTGGTAGAGTCCTATTGGGTGACATATAATATTTGAATATTATTTACAATAAAAAAAAGAGGCTATGTTTTCTTATATGCGAATATTACATTAAAAAGGTAACCATCTAAAGAGGATTTTATATCTTTTTTTTATACATGTTGCCACTTTTTTGAATAGGATAACGTTCATGTATACCAGACTAACTTACGAGCTAAAATATGCAGGTTTTTGTCTTTTAAGTTATTTTGTACTTTGTTCATTAAATAATTCTTTTGTAGGGTATGGAATAAGGAAAATATTTCTAATAACTAAAACTACAAATAAATACTACGTATTTATCATATGGTTTTAATTAAGTATATTACTTTAGGCAACTGAAATATTATTTTAATATTAATTAAATTATACAATGCAATTTTAATTGTAATATATAAATAATTTTCCTTATTAGTATTGTGTTCAATACACATTACACACATATTATTTGTAATTCGTGTATATTCATTTAAATATACATATATTACAAATAATATTAAACATGAATGTTAAGAAAATGTCGACTTACTGTCGAGAAAGAAACAAAAATCATTAAGAACGTTATATATTCTAATAGTTAATTCACAAGATCTGTTTTTCTTTGAAGCCCAGATAAAACAAATGTTATATGCATTAAATAAAATGTCGTTTGTCGTTCAGTTTTCTTAAATAATATGGAAATTATTATTTCTTTTGATTAACCAACATACAAAATTTATTTAAAATTGCTGCTAAATGGGCAATATAATTTGTAATTATTACCGTGTTAATAAAAAAAAATTATTCAATGATATTCAATTTATAAAATACCAACAAATTTTAAGGTTGGGTTTTTCGAAGAGAGAATTTCATTACGCGTAAATATTAACTCCTTCAAGTATGTGTAAACCCCATCGTGTCTTTTACTGTTGTTATTTAATAATAGAAATAATATATATAATGTATATATTATTTCTATTATTACATTAATTCTCAGGTAGAGATATCTTTTATTTAAGCGGATACCACACATTATGTGGTCGCTGTTGAATGATGTGGGACGTCGAGAGTTTTAACTCAAATGAAAACGCTATAAATTTCGTAAAAGAGTTTAATTTTATAATGCGTTCTAATTTCTTGTGTTGTTAGTATGTTAGGTTGACTAAAAGGTTATTATTATTATATTTAAGTTTTACTCGATTCGAAAACATCACTCTTCTGCATGAAGGGAATTAAGATGAGAAGGTCGTTTGAAAATAGATAGGTTAAACAAAAGAAGGTAAGCTCCAATTAGTCCCCTCAATTTGTACGAAGCTCGTTCGTTACGTCGCGGATTAATTAAAATGGTTATATAACAAAATAATGCCACATCGATATATTTTATTTAAGCGGATTCCACACATTATGAAGGCTGTTGAATGATGCGAGACGTCGAGAGTTTTAACTCAAATGAAAACGCTATAAATTTCGTAAAAGAGTTTAATTTTATAGTGCGACACTACTCTCGTCCTGTTCACGAATTGAGAATGTATTTATTCAATACCGGTCCGTTTTTCAAGTGAGGTGCAGTGGCCGCCGAACCGTGTGTTAATGCGGTGCGAAACACTACATTCACATCGATAAGTTATGTAAGTGAGAACGCAGTGTTTGTATTGTAAACGGAACCTCGGTACGACTGCTGTATGCATGTGAAATCACGTTCGGGCCGTCACATTTATTAATAAATATATATCAGTGTTTAGTGTCAAACGGCCCTTACATTCAAAGTTTTGACTACCGATCTGCGGTGGCAGTACTACCACACAAACCCGAAAGCGCGGGTTGCCCTAATAAGGAGTAAAATTTATAAATCTTAATTAGCACATAATTCTCGAAAAATGTATTTTTAAATTTTAGCGTTGCGTGAATTGTGTGCTAATTATGATTTATTTTATTTTATTTTTTCTTTCTTAGTAGGGCAAGTCAAGCTTTAGGGCTTGTATGGTAGTATCGCCACTACCGATCTGTGATATTCAACTTTATTTACGCAATTTTTACACAACAGCCCGAAAAAATGTGAACGATATGTACAGTTTTCTTGTTGCTGCACGTAAAGTCTTTATATAACCATAACTTGACCGTTGTAGATTGTATATGGTGTCATTGGAATTCATACAACCTTCAAAGTAGCGTAGGTTATTTGGCTTCATAAAAAAATTAAATATGGCTGAAGTGATAATTAAAAAGTTAAACTTTTCATTTTACTCATAATTATTTCTCATGGCAGACCTTTTCTCTTATTTAAATTTATTTCATTATTTTCAATTATAGAATTTTAATATTTTGAATTACAAGATATTTGCAAAAAAAATATCTATATTGTATATATTATGTTACGAAATGAAAAGTGGAAAAAGACGTTAACTATTACTGTACAAGTGAAATAAAGATAATTAGTGCAATAAAGTACTCAATGATTAGGATATCATTGATTAGTAATAATATATTAAAAAGTAAAAGCAAACAAGGTTTATTTATATTATAGTTAGGAAGATTAACATTCAGAGCTTTATTAAGTTTCATTTTGTCAATTATAATATTTAGTCGGTTATCAATTACAAAACGTATTTACAAATTTTTTAATCTCTCTTTGTAATAGGTTATTGTAAAAGTAAACGGTTAAAAACTAAAGCTTAATAAATCCATAAGTCACAAAACACATGTATCATTCTTTTGAACGAAGCCTTTAAATAAATTTGAAAGAAGAAAAATTCGTTTGAAAAGTTAAAAACCAAACTAATTATCATAATCTTATTTTTAAATAAACTTAACGTCATTTAGCATAGACAACGTATTTCATAAAAAAAAGTTGGGCTGTTTTATTTTTTAACGGCTGCACTTATTCAGCCAACCCTATACGATAAAGCAGTTTATCAATATGCCGGGCTCGCCTGCGACGGCTGCGGTGTGGAGCGTCGGTTGACATGACGCGAATTTTCATGCTAATGTTGTCGACGTGCCACTAAGAAATCAGTGGCACAAGTCGGTGGTTATGATGCTACCCGTGTGCGTATAAATTCAAAACAAAAGCGTTTATTGAAGTCGACAATGACGTCTTACGTAAATAATGTTTGGGCCCACAAAGGAATTTGATTTTTACGACATACGTTTTATAATCAATAAAGTTGTTAGTTCGGTGTATATTTTAATATTATCAACTATGGTTACCTATTATCTTGTAATGCATATAGCATTGTACAAAATTTTCACATTTTATTTTTATAAGCATAACGTATTGCTTAACACTTTCCGGTTAAAAAGTAAACCTATGTAGAGTAACTATAATGTAAAATTATATCGATCATTCACCCGTTGCTACGTGACTAAATGACAAACCGAAGGATTAATGTGTACATCCATGTTTATAAAAATAGTAAAGATTTATCATGTTTAAATCACTGAGAAATAAGATAAACTAGTATAAAAATGCATGTATCGTAGATAGAATATCTATATCATGTTAGTCGAACGTATGAAAGTCGTGATAAGTACGTATTTTCGAAGCGTCACCTATTTGTCAAGCGGCCATTGTTTATGCCACAAAATGGCTAATAATTTTCCCATCGAAATTCTAAAATAAAATGCAGAATTTTTTCGACCAAATGAAAAGCCGAACCCAAAGTAATCAATCAAATTTTTTAAAGCAATTCATTTCGGGTACAATCTTTCGGAAATGCGCTTTTTGTTGGATTTCTGTACTTAATCGTGTTTTAAATTTATCCGCATCATTGTCACGTTGCAGTAATATATTAAGAATGTTATTTCTGAACTCTCATGAAGACGGTTTTAAAAACCTTTTATTAGAGAGTTTGATAATTGGTGAAGCGTTTTAACTGATGGTAAGTGAAGATCTGGACGCCTAGACGGACATCCATAGTATGGGAGATATTATATACGCGTGAACTAATGGAAGTAAACAACCTTTATTTCATTTAGGTTCTATTGCTTTAAATCTGACTGTTTACATAGCGGTTGTTTGTTAGTTGCTTTTATGTGTTAAAATGTCTTAACAATTGAAAAAAAAAGTTTTGTTAAAGATTCGAGATGCTCATGTTGACTTTTTGATATATAGACACGAGTATAATGTACGCCTTATAATTAGTGATACGCCTATCTATAAGCGCACTGTAGCGATAGTTTGGCTCTAAATTCGTCAATGTAGAGATATGAGATGGTATATTTTTATGCCCACTATTGCTTGTACCTTACTGCCTGACGAAGATATAACTTACAATTTTCTTCCCTACCTTCTCCTCACTTAGTAGACTCTGAAATAGAGTCCCATGTGTTAGATTTTATTTCACATCGAGTTAATATCAAGAGGGACTATGGTAGCGTCATGTTTCGGGTTGTTATTGCGTTGTTGCTCTTATCCAAGCAAGGTTAAACTATGGTACAGTTATGCTGCTATTTATTATTGCGACGTGGGCAATAGCCGTCTTACCTGAAAGTTAGTTCAGGCTCGCCGTCGAACTCCAACATTTGACTCAGTCTTAAAATTACAATAACGTAATCTGTTCTTTCTACATTAAGTTCTAAATAATTCTTTATATTATCTATTAAACCAAATATTTAGACGATGTTATAATATATTGAGATTAAGTAAACAGATGAGTAACCGAGTGATGACATAGAATGTTCTTTCCATGCTCAATAATTCACAGAAAACCTTTTCCCTTTAAATGGTATCACAGTAGTTCTTGCGTACTGCTTTGTAATTTGTACAGATGCTGCGGAATAAAAGGTGTGGCATTTCTCAGTGGATGCCGCAAAGGGGTCCTAAATTCAAAAAAATAAAAGATACAACTGTGTCATTTCTCAAGGCTGTGCTGCAAAAAGGATAAAAA
>DWHO01004568.1:0-10974 GCA_018247575.1 Eurytides lysithous rurik
GTATAATACATAATCATATTAACATACATATGGCATGAAAAAATATTAATATGAAAGGTTCATATTAATATTGAATTGAAAATATTGCTAATATGATAATAAATCTTTTTCTCAAATCTACTAACTTTAGTAGTTGCAAAATACTGAAATTGTAAATCAAACATTATACATGCATCTTCAGAAAAATTAAGATTTGTTCCCCTTCTGAAGATGATAGCTAGGTCCTACTTATGTATTGACTGGCTGGAAAGCAAAATTGCAGTACATCCAAAGTAATTTTTTTTTTAATTACATCATTGAAATCAATAAATTAAACAGCGTCAATTGGTGTATGTCTGGTGAATAATTCTGGTCTTGCTTGTTACTATGTTTATGCTATCTAGCATTGATATATAGGTATTTCTAGCATTTACCATGAGTCTGTCACTGTTTATTGTATGGCCATTCAAACTTTGACAGACACAGAACCAATTACAAGTAAACCTTAGAGAACCAGTATTTTTATACCAATTTGGAAGGAAATTTATGCTTTAAAAACAAAACAGCTTTTATTCCAACAAAGACACCAAATAAGTTTTCAGCAGCTATAGCCCACAAGAGGATATATACACTATGATGGACAATAAACAATACACTGTGAATATTGCTAAAATAAGTAAAAAATGCTGTTTTACCACCTGTTTCTTTTCTGTTTAACATCTGCAAAGTTGAAGGAGCTAAATTTACTAGTGAGTATTGTGATATGGAGATACAAACGAAGTTGGAGAGAGACAAATGGAGAATGGAGGATCATAAGTTATGCTTAAGAAAACAGTCAAGTCAGTTAAAGCACTCCATTGAGAAAAAGAAACCTATAAATATGACTTTTTTTCATTTGATATGATAAATTCAATATATTGGATAAAAAATTAATTACTGAAGAATTTATTACAACACCAAATATCTCAATCTGTCCTATAACCATAAATCCTGTAAAGTATTTGAAAAAACAAGAATTTAAGACATCACATTTAATAAATTGGGTTTGCCACCCTGAAATAAATTTAATAAGTACTAGTTTCTCTGGAAACATTCCTCTTTAAAGTGGAGCACTACAATAGTTTCACATTATTGGTTTTCTTGTTGTTATTGTAGATTAGATTAGTAGATCAAATTCAAAATCCTGCATTTATGAAATCTTCTAGTACAAAGATAAGTGAAGTGGAAGGATAATAACTGGGGTGAGAGAAATAATATTTTAAATCTGCAGGTGATGAGATCTAAGTTATGCGACAAATATAAAAAAAAAAATTAAAAGTCAACTCTTACTTAGGTCCACAATAATTTTCTCCCCCTTGTAAAGTAAATTTATTGATTAAATTTAATAAATTAATCAATATTTAAAAAAATATGTATTACATCAAGTGTCATCTACTACAAGTTAAAAAGAATATATTTCAACTTAAGAAGAATTAGCATATTAGATCTTGTTAGGAAAGTAGATTATGATTAAATTGACATAATAATAATAATTTCTTTATTTCGGACAGAAAAATGATGATGCATAAATGAATAAGAAGAGATAAATTATTGTATACAGTTACTCTAAGTAAGAATAACAGAGCCCTTTCTTAGTTTTGTTCAATCGCATACAAAAATAAACAGCTCAGTGATTGCTCATTTTGTGGTAGACTAGAATTAGAATTATATGGATCAAGAATTGCTTTACATTGAATTGAATTGAAATGCTATTTATTTTGTTTACCAAAAATATTTAAAAATAGGTCTTATATAATATGAGAGTAGGAAAGTAAAATATAAAAATTTTATTTTCCTACTTTCATATTTGGTTACTAATGAAGTTTTGTTATATATTAGCTATATAAAAATCACTCTTTCACTCTTAGACCGTCGAGAAAGCACAGATGCCCTGAATCCTATGATTTTTGTTTTTGAAATATAATGTTTTGCCCAAACTACATCTGGCATCAGTGCTTAAATTTGTTTTTTGTTATATTTAACAATTTTACTTACGGTTGCATAAAATACCATAAGAATATTGGTGATTGATTGGCAACATTAAGATAATACTAACAAAAAATTTATTTTATATAAAATTATTGTCATTTATTCTAGAGCTACATATAATATCTTTATATTTATGGGCACACATCTAATGAATTCGTCTAATGTTATAATAAATATTACAAGCACTTTTAATTAAAAAAAAAGTAAGTTTATTTACATCTTTATAATCAGCTGATGCAAAATAGAATCATTCAAATTTTCTTTTAAAAAATGTGATATAATTAGAGTAGCTAAGAATTCATAGGTTAAAAAAATCAACGGTAATCTTTCAGTAACATAAAAAACGAAACAAACAATCACAGAAATATAATTAATGACTCACTTGAGACAAGTTAGTTTTTTTTCCACTGTTTGGTTTTCTCGACATTGTTTATAAAAGTAGTCCTTATACTATGAACAAGAATAAACTTGTTGTATTTTTAAGTTGCGTTCTTAACTGCTATGGTTAGTTTAGCTTTTATTAATTCTATTTTCTAATTTTATTGTAGGGAAATGAAGGAAACTGACAAAATAACACAAGGTATTGTTTAACTGTCAACAAGTAGTGTTGCTCCTTGAAATTTAAACATGAAATATCATTATAGATTTTATAAATAGGTATATAAATATAAATAAAATTTTACTTATCTATTATTTTTTCTAACTTATTTTTACTTGTCTTTATTATATTTATACACGTATAGTATTTATTGCATATCATACACTTCCGCGTGTAAAAGCCGAATAAACCAGATAATGATTTCCCTGATTTTAACCCTATTAGTCACAGACACTGACTTCACTTGCTTCGGGATGCTTTTCTTTTTTTTCTTTTACCATAATAATGCTAATAGAATATATTTTAACTAATATTTGTTATCTCTAAACGCACTACAAATTAATGGTTTTATTTGCATTAAATGAGCACGATTAACGTCGTTACATCGTCGTGCACAGCAAATGTAGACTCTCGGCCATAAAGTCAGTATAAGAAACTTTTTCAAAGATTTTTTTAAAAGAGTCAAAAAACATGATAATCATCTAATGCTTAGGTTCCCAACTTTTATTCAACATTTTGTCTTACCGGACTGCCGAGAATGTTAGTTTATAAAAATCCACAACAAAAAGCTCTAACGCCCATCAGACGGCGGTATCGCGTCTGTTGGGAACCTATGATCTAATGGTAAGCACGGGTCCGTAAAATGTCATCTCCATAACGTCCTCCTAAACCCAGTGGAAGAAGGGCCAAAATTTTGGAGAATAACCAATAATAATACATATAGAGATAATATTAATAAGTGCATTTTATGTTCAGACTACAGCCACCAAAACCTCACCTACATACACAATTTTGACAGAATTCTGAAGAACTTTGTTCTCTTTTTTTGTCGAATATAATATGAATGAACTGTAATGAAAAAGCAGATGGGATTAATATACACAAGTGATTCGAGATGTGCACCCGACACTTCAACGTCACATATTAAGCAATCCCAATAAATTGCCTATCGCGCTTTCTTGTGTGCTGAAAGACGATGAAAGTGAAGACCAAGTCCCAAAAAGACACGCTGCCACACTTCCTTCTCCGATCAAGATTCCTGTTGACTTCTACTCAAGTCAAAAATAAAATCTAGGTTAGTCGTATTCATAAAATAAATCTTAATGGACAGATAAACAACGATGTAACCTTATATGGGTTCCTTTAAAATGTTGTCACTGTTACATATTTATAATGATTCATATTTATTTTGACTAATAAAACAAGTTTTTTTTTTAATACAACAACAAAAACAAAGAAAGAATATTTTTAAAGGAAATGAAAAACTGGCTATTTATCCATTCTTCTATTTCATAAAATTGAATGTCAATATGCTGAACGAGTTCACATTGTAATAGGCCATTTTGCCGCACGTAGCCTGTACGTTGATTTAAGAGCTATTAAAAGGACAATCAGTTATAAAGCAAAACTTGCTAAAACAATCTTTATTTTAATATAAAAAAGACAAAAGTTATAAAAAAATATATTTAGTAACAATAAAAAACATAAACACATCGCAATTTTTCTTATGTCAAAAGTCAAAAATTCTTTATTCAAAATTGGATTGATTTACAATCACTTTTTGACGTCATTTGATTCTACTACTTGTATGATAATAACACAGCATGTAGTTGTTAATTAAGCAATATATTATTTTACGACGGAACTTTGTAAGCATAACAACAAAACAAATATAACAGGGGTAGAGCCACGCAGCAGTTAGCGCTACTGCTGAGTGAACCAGCTCGAACCGGGTCAATATGTGGAGTGGAAGTGCTCGTGCTCCCTCGTTCGATGAGCGGGATGCACGATAGCTTCCTTTTGCACCCTCCCTCCCCCTCCTAAATATCTTACAGGCTGGCAACGCATTTGCAAGCCCTTCAATGCCCATGGGCAGCGGTGATCCATCAGGTGACCCACTTGCTCGTTCACCTTCTATTCCAAAAAAAAAAGCATATAAACTATTTACTTAATATCAAAACTATTTATGACACTGTGAACAAAGATGCCCGACTTGACTTAAACATGTCATAGTAATGCATTTGTACTTCTATAGAAGAGTTAATCCTTATCTTCCCTTTCAATTTTTCTATACTTTCATGATTGCGGATTAAATTTGTCAATTTCAAAGCAGCTAAATATCCGGGAATAAAATCTTCACTTTGTACGAAGCATTTATAAATTTCATACTGTACATCTTCTGATAATATATTTTTAAAAACCTCTAAAGCCCTTGTAAAAAGAATATAGATGCAAGGGAAATGTAAGACGGTATCACTTTTTAAATACTCCTGGCATATTCGGCCAAATTCCGGGGCTAATTCTAAAGTAGTTTTTTCCCAATCAACGGGTTTATCTTTCACTAGCAAATGCACTAATTGCGTAGCTAATTGCCACGTTCTTAATAAAATGTAGTTCTCAGAAAGTGGTAACGACCGCTCCATTTCCATTTGAATCGTTGAAAACAATTTTTCGGGTACTACCATATTCTTTTCCATAGCAACAGTTTTGAGATCATGAATTAAATTGTAAATTAATAGTTCATAGTTTATTTTTGCGTAATATTCTCCATTCTGGCACTTATTCCATACTTCAAATGATCGATGCTGAATAGGTTTAAAAATTTCCTCATATCTTTTTAACTGAGTCCCTTCATCTTTGGCACACAGTAAATAGGATGATAAAATTTCCATATCTAATTTATTAACCTTTTCTTCAAAAAACTGCTCTGATAGTAATGTAGATATTAAATTAGCGACAAAATGAGATGGGAGCAACTCCATAACTTCTTTCGATTGACGAGCAAGCTTTCTTATGTCCCATTCATCTTTACCGTATTCCTGTTTATTGTTGGCAATTAATGTTTTCAAAAAATTGTAAGACTTCATTAAATAACTCGGTTTAACTCCATTAGGAATTCCATTAATGGTGTATAGGAGTTTGTATATCGTTTTGTTTTCTTCTAACGTTAGATTATCTATAAACATCTCTAATAAAGCCCAAGTCTCTAAAGTTTTAAGAGAATTTTCTTCTTTGCATAAAAGTTTATGTGTGTTTAAAAATATTTCGTTTCGAATCGTTACATTTTGAGTCTTTTTCCACAATATCCTAAATGTTTCTTTTAGAATTTTTGAAGGTAACTTAAGAAAGGCAAAACGAACTCCATGTTTTTGTAAAGAGACCGGAGTATCCAAAAGTTTCGGTAAATGTTCTTGAAATTGCATCGAGCTTGAATTATAATATATTGCAAGAAGTGATGGTAAAGCATATTGTAAGTAATCTCCTTGTGAGAACCATAGTAATGTATCTAATGATGATTGAGGTCGAGCTCTATGCATATTCTTAGCAAAATACCTTTGAAAATTGAGCTCATTTTCTTTAATTTCACTCCAATCTATTTTTGGATTCATTGGAGTATACTTTCTCAATAAGTCTAGAAGCTGAGATCTCGGCAATAAATAACATAACCCTTTGGTTAAAGCATTATGTCCTTCACCCTTCTCAAGACCTTTTAAATAAACTTCTTTCCAGTCTTTGCTGAGCGACTGTGGCCAATAAATTCTGACTTTTCTAAGTAACCGCATAAGCGATACAGAATCTTTAACAAACAAAGACTCTATGTCTTCTTTATATTGTTTTAATAAATTCGGGCCATGTTTTAAACAATTAATGCAAACTTCTTCGTTAAGAGACAAAAGAACAGATTCATCGAACATGTATTTCCTCCAAGACTTTTTCAAATTGTATAGAGAGGACATAGAAACAGTCCATGATTTTTCATTTTTTATTTTAAGTAGATATTTTATTCTATCTAACAACTGTGGATAATCGATAATATTTTTTTCCCAGTCTTTTAGTAATGTAAGCATAGTTTTTATCAAATCAATGCAGATTTCAAATTCTGCTATGTTATTAGTCTTAGCGTCAGCAATTTTTTTCCAAATAAATTGCTCTAAGAAATTATAAATGATTTCCTTTTCATCTTCAGCAAGTTTAGTTTGATGCGTTTTCAAGGAATTGAATTTAAATGCTTTCTCCAACTCATCTGGTAAAATTTCGTTATTTAAAATTTTGTATATTATTAAAGCTTCTATTATCGTAGTATTAGATTCTGTATTATTTAATATTTCCATGCTATTAACGATAATCTCAAGATGGTTCCAGCTCTCCTTATTAAGGCGGTATATGTTGAACTTTGTAATTAAATTATTTACAAATTGGCTTTTTGTCTCCGTAGAAGCATTCATGTGCTTGTCTTTAAAATATTGTAGTATACATTTGGCCGATTCCAAGTCGCCATCAGCGGAAATTATTAAGGTCTCTAACATTTGATTTTTATCGTAAGCATAAGTTTCTGGGCCTATCAGGCTTTTAATATTAGTAAAAGCAAGATCAAACGAAAGAAATCGATACCAGTAATGAAGCGGCGTGTAGGTTTGTGAACGGCGCAACATAGTTATCGCTTTGTCCAAATCGTCGAAATTATTTTCTTTATTCTCCTCTAACTCGTCTATAAACACTTTTTTAATAAAGTTAAAAATTTCGTCTTTTGGCATTGCGTTAATAAAGGCGTCCCAATTTCTGGTGTTGTGTAAGTAAATATTTAATTCGTTATTCTGCTTGGCGGCATTCATAGCTTGTTTAAGAAGAAAATTATTTAAATCATTCTTCTTTATATATTTGACGAATGTAGGAGTATCGATGTGTACACAGTAATCTCCAAACTTGTCGAGGATGCGTTGTTGACGTTTTCTCATCAAAAATGTTGTCGCTCTTTTGCCAAAGTTGGGATAGCAAAACGTTGGTTGCGATTCTACAATGTCTAAATATTTGTCGACATCTTCATGAATTAAAAATAAAGTTTTTTGAAACACTTCTCTTATGTTGTTTGGTTTACATTTTATGTACATTTCCAGGAAAATAATAGATTTTTCACAAAGACGTTTGATAATTTGAGGAGATTCTATTCGTGAAAAGTGCTTATTAAAATTTTGTTCAATAAATTGCACTGAGCATTTTGGCAACCACTTCATGGCGTCCGAAGGTTTTTGCTCATTTTGATAAAATTCCTCAGCACGTGATTCGTCGTTTATATTATCTCGTAACAGTTTTTTAAAACTTACGATTGCCTTACTCTGCATATGTGGATAAAGTTTGGAATTTAAATATTCAGGATTAACTATGTGGGCATATTCATCATCACATACCAACCAACTACAATTTTTGATGGCTCTTGTTACGTACAACATGTCGTTACAAGTTAACACTTTTAATATATAATCGACATCTTTCTTTTCATTTGCAACATCTATATTAACAAGATTGTGAACATCAAGATCATCGGAATACAGATCGTTAGCATCTAAGCGTTTATAACTGGTAACTGCTTCTTTCACCAATTTATTTACGTATTTATGTCTCTCTCCTAAGTTGTTTCCTTCAATCGTCATCGGCTGCATTTTGCTTTTCTGAAAAGAAATATGTAACTTAGCTCAATAGTTTCTTACATTGAACTTTCTAACTTAAAACTCGCGTATGATGTTAGTTTTTATTTTAAACATAACACTTTCATTAGTTTTACTTGTATGAACATACATGTATCGTAAGAATGATGATAATATAAGATGTTAGTATAATTGTATGTTAAGACTTCATATCGTATTCTGGTAAGCTATAACTTTTTTGAAAAAACTTTCAGTCCTAAGGGTTTAAACAAATTAAAACAGATAGGTTATCTGTAATATTATATAGAGCAATCATTTACGTGAGTAACGAAGTGTGATAATAAGAAACCTAAATTTGTTCGAATACCATGAAAGTATCGAAGCTTACAACAATTTGTTGTAGATATTCGAGTAATCGTAGCGATCGCTTAAATGTTGCCAAAACATAATTATCTATATATCGATACTTTAACTGCCACATTTATCTTAATAAAATACAAAGAGATATTATTTATTATCCGTTATTGATGTAGGGAGGTGGCAACCCCATTGCCTGTTGATGTATCAACCAACGCCTGGCTAGTGTTTGTACCATGCCTCTGCAGAATCAACAATCAATCATCCTAACTAGCGATTCTGACGGTTAAGGCTATCAGCACACAGTAAACATGTGTATGAATAAGCACACATTTCAAGCAAGCTAGTAAAAAATACATTTATAACCTAACTGCTAAGCAGTGAAAAATACAAACATTATCACTACCAGAGGCGAAGAAAAAATTAATGGATTGGCTTCTTACAATAGATATCATGAATACATAAACAATTTTTGGCTAAGTTTTAATTAGTAACTGTTAGTATTAGTCCGTTGGTGAAGTGGTTCGTGCTCTTGGCTGCAAAACCAAAGATCGTAGATTGAATTCCCACCCAAGAGAAAATATTTGTGCGATGAGCATAAGTATTTGTTCTGTGCCTGGGTGTTAATTATCTACAGAAGTATGTATTTAAAAATATATAAGTACGTATATCAGTTGTCTGATTACCATAGTACAGGCTCTGCCTAGTTTGGGATCAGATGCAATGTGTAAGATGTCCCATAATATTATTATAATTATTAGTTCACCTTTAATAACTTGCAAGGATTATTTATCACATAACTCTATCTAATATTAAGCTGTATATTTACTATAAAATATTTAATCTGTATATTGTAATTATACAATAATACTATAATATATGGTTTTAAATATTTAAAGCTACCAGACTATGTTATCTGTTCATGAATTTATTGATCAAATTCTCGTCTTCAATTTTTCGTTTCATTACAAGTTCTTATGAAAACTCAAAACATTATGACATAAGTTTTACAAAACAATAACTTAAGAAGTTATTGTTATTGAGCAGAAACGATGTACATCATCTGTGCGTACTTTTCTTTTTTTTCCTAATGCAGTCAATTATTTTGTCAACGTGACAATTGCGAAGTGGATTTGTGCTTTCACCTATTCAAAGTGAATTATAACGCACAAAATAACTAAAACATCCACTATTAGCAATATTGTACATAACAAAAACAACATATTTGAAATTAATTTTTCGTTACTTTGCTGAAATATGATTTTATTTTTCAATTCTAATCACTTAACTCTTCCTTAAATTTTCTTGAGATCTGGGCAGTCTTTCATAAATATGAATTTCCTTATGATGTGTTATGAATGGGATAAAACAATTATTCGATCCCAAAAGTACTTAGTATCGAGTTATCATTTTCTTTTATTTGTGTCGGCGTATTCCTAGCAGAGAGGAAGTAAGCAGGAGGAGGGAGCAGAGGAAGTTCGTCCTTAAGAGCGAGGAGTTCATTAAAACTGTAATTCACGGGTCGACAACCTTTTCCTATATACAGGCAAAAAATGATACGAGAATACTTGTACGGCCACATTTCGTCTAATTAACGCTCTTTTCAGATAACCATATCGGGTATAAGGGCCGCATGGGGCCCGCGGGTCGCTGGTTCCAGTCCCCAGCTGAATTAACTCAATGATGTCAAATCAAACGTTCAATTCAGTTGTTCGTATTGCGACCAATAATAAGGATATTTATGAAAAAATATGTATATTTATATATCATGTGCCTGCAAGAATTCCCATTTAAGACGGGTTTAACACATTTGGTGGCCTTCACAGAATCCACCTGTAGTGGTACCGCTGCATTGCCAGTTATTCCACCTTCTTACAAACATTATTGTGTTCCACATCATTTGCTGACAACACGGCTGACAGCTTGGCTGACAAGATGGCCGACATGACATCTTAAATCGCGGTGGCCCTGAAAGTTCTGGATGGAACTGTATTGCTATGGACAAAAGTGTCGCTTACCATCGACCACCCGACTTGCTCACCTTGCCATATCTCCATTATCTCCTACAAATTTCGAATGTCGACTTAATATTAAAAAAAGAAAAAAAAACAAATAAATTTTTATAAAACGCCTATTTAATAAATGTTTCATATTTTGCTTCCATTATTACTTATTATATAGTTTTTAAAT
This sequence comes from Eurytides lysithous rurik, assembly GCA_018247575.1. NCBI lineage: Eukaryota > Metazoa > Arthropoda > Insecta > Lepidoptera > Papilionidae > Eurytides > Eurytides lysithous. The sequence continues at coordinate 10,576 of DWHO01004568.1, forward strand.
ATTAAGAAAAGATTCACTTAAAAGGTACTTCCTATAGTTACTGATTCATTTATAAGACATACACACGCCATATGTCTAATTTAAAAAAATGGTTAATTGCTATATTTTTGTACCCAAATAATTCTTGTCATGTAAAAGTAAATATTTATAGCTAACATTTTATATAATAAATATATTATTTATTTTGAGTCAACAACATGTATCTTATTAGTGCTTAATTGATATAGACCGCCTCTTAAGTTTATGGTATACAAAATTATCAGGTAAATATTAAAGTCAGTGCAAATTTTAAAGTCGCGTGCGTTTCGACAGTTCAGTTTGTCAGTTCAGTGCACTTACTAAATTTCTAATTTTTTAGACTTCTCACATACAATCCATAGGCTCTTATATATATATATA
>DWHO01004569.1:0-10974 GCA_018247575.1 Eurytides lysithous rurik
GAGACGAAACCGAGGTGTTACAAGCTTATTCTTATTTCTAGTATTTATCACGTGTTCGTCACTGAGTTTCAGAAAAGATTAAAATTTTGTCGGATAAATAATATGTTACAGAGTATATATTGTGAGGCAACCGTCAGAATACCACTTTTTTAAAAACCTTTTGCAGGGAATCTCGAGCTCTCAGATTATAAATAGCTCGAACGGCTCCTTTTTGAAGAGTAAATGCGGAAATTATCTCAACACCACTACCCCACAATAGGATACCGTAAGACAGAATACTATGAAAATAACTGAAGTAAACTAGTCGAGCTGTATTAACGTCAGTTAATTGTCTAACTTTCCTTACTAAAAAGACGGCTGCGCTGAGTTTACTCGCGAGTGTTGAAAAATGGGAGTTTCACTGGATTTTTTATCTAGAGTTATACCCAAGAAAACAGTTGAATCAGTAATTTCTAGTGCCTCGTTGTTAAGAAGCAAACTGTGAATTTGACTTTTTACGTTAAATAAGGTAAATTCCACACATTTAGTTTTCTTAAAACAGTTTTTAATAGTGCTTTTGTCCCCAAACAATGGCGTAACATATCTATAGTTCTTATTCCTAAGGCAGCATGTGGAGCTAACTTAACAACTTCACTTCGTCCCATCCCTTTAATCTTGTGTATATGCAAAAATTTTCACTCCTTGCTTAATTAGAATGAGGAGAGAATTAATTTTAAATTAATTAATTAAGAAGTTAGAATGGTTTATTGAAAAAAATAATTTGCTATCGGAAGAAATAATAGGCTTTCGGAAAGCACGCTCATTTTGGATAGTCTTAGTCAATTAGTCACTAAACTTCTAGTAAAGTTTTGCAAGGATTTGATAACCATAGTATGTTTCTTAGACATTGATAATGCATATAATAATATTGATATTTTATCTCTCATGTATAATTTAGACTTAACGTCGGGCAAAAAATTTGTAATTATATTTGGCAGTTCTTTAGTGACCGTTAGATTAAGATAGATCTTGGATATTATAAGACTATCCGCAAAGTAAGTAAAGGATCAGCTTAGGGCAATCCTTTATCACCTTTGCTATTTGATGTAGCAACTCTTGAAATTTGTAAGCAAATAAACCCGATGAATATCATTCAATATGTCGACGATTTTGTACTGTATACATTTAAGGAAAATGTAAATTAGAAAATAAAAGGGTCAGATTTAGAGGTGGTCAAAGATATAAAATATTTATGGCTAGATAGCTCTCTTCGTTGGGGGAAACATATAAACGAAACACGTGACAAGGCAATGTAAATATAAATATTTTTAAAATACTTAGAGGTAATGGTTGGGGAGTTCACCCTAAACATTTGCGATGTTTTTATATTTCTTTAATTCGCAGTAGAATAGATTATGCTTCTTTTCTGTACGATGATAGTTGCAATTCTCAATTACAGAAATTAGATGTAGTACAAAACCAAGTTATGCGTTTGTTATGGTTGCTTCGTTAGAACCACTCCTATTCATGTAATGGATTCGTTAGTTAAATTAGTTCTGCAACCACTTTCAATTAGGGGGACATACTTGACCGGAAAATTTCTGCTTAAGATAAAATCTCTCCCTTATAAAAACCCTTTAATATCACTACAGAAACTCGGTCTTTGTATAAATCTCTGAAGAAGAAAGAAAAAACCACATTTAGTGACTTTAAATGATATATTAAATTCTTCGCCAGTATATTCTTCTTCGAAATTAGAAATGTTTTCCCTTCACACATGGGTCAGTACAATTAATGTTGACAATATTATAAAATATAAAATAGATGTAATAGACAAAGCTAAGTGAAATTTTACTTCGAATTATTTAAGGGATTCTTGCCTACAATTACAACCACAAAAAATTACTCTCTAATGAATACAGCCAGTTTTATAAAATATTTACAGACGGATCGAAAGAAAAAAATAATATAGGTGCAGCTTTTTTCGATTTTCAAAACAGTAATTATATGAAATTTAAAATACACGGCGACATTTCTGTTATGCATTCGGAGTTCTTGGCGATAAGTGAGGCATTGTCCTATGTTGAGTCTATTCACTTTAACAAATTTGTGATATTAACAGATTCTAAAAGTTCCTTACAGCATTTAGCTCGGTGCACCTCGACATTTCGAGGGCTCCCGATTGCATATGCAATTTTAAAGTCAGTAATCAAGATAGAGAGCTCTTCAAAAAAGATCATATTGCAATGGGTGCCTTTTCATATTGGTATAACGGGCAACGAAAACGTAGACATTTTGGCTATACAAGCATCACATGATGGAATTCCACTGTCTGTCAAACCATCTCCTGCTGATTGTATTTATTTAATTAAAAAAAAATTGCTATAACTCTTGACGTGAGTATTTTAATAAGAGATCTATACAGAAAGGAATTTGGTACAATACGATTGTTCCGAATCCTCTAAACTCCCCTTGAATCAACAATTGTAATCTTTCTGGACCATTAGCCATAACTGCAATTAGACTACGTTCGGACACTTACCTTTAAATAAAATGGCATATTTATTCAAAAAATCCAACTCACCGAAGTATTCTGAATGTAATGTGGTGGAAGATGCATATAATTTAATTATGGAGTGTATTCGAAATGAGGCCTTAAGAAGCTGTATAAGGGAAAAAGTTTTTGGTGCGTGGGATGCATTTTAGCCTTAGCCTCTACTTGTTCGGATTTGGCTAAACGTATTTATAGGTTAGTGCTATTTGGAATTAATGAATTAGCTTTGTACTATGTTATGTATAATTCATTGTATATTTTTATTATAGAGCGATATAGTCATCTTATGACTAAGCTCTTAAATAAAGAGAGAGAAAAACTTTCTCGACATCGAGAAGGCGTCCGACTAGTAGCATCATCTGTACAAGTACGTAGTTTAAATAACTAGTCTTAAACTTTTAAATATATACATAAAAAGCTTACATAGTAATTTATGCAGACATATACATTGGTATTGCTTCTTTTTGTTAACAATTGATGATTTTTTAAACCACATAGGGCAAAAGTTCGTGTACAATTAGTCTAATACTTGATACATATTAATTTCCAATCCAGACCTAGGTACTTTTCCCATTTTTTATATAACCATCTCCGTTCCGATGACGTTTGGAAATACGTTTCCAGAGTAGACTTTCTTTTCAAAAAAGAACATTAGGGTCAACTTTAAACAATTAAGGACAAAGTCGGCTTAATAAACTAGAAATACAACTCAAATTATTTTTTACTTTAACGCCTTTATCCTACTACCAGAATTATTATATCTGGGTAATTGCTATTCGATATATAAAAGGTATGAAAATATAGGAAATAAGTCATTTTAATTCTTTTTTTAGTAAAGGCTCCGGCATCAATCGAAATAAACGAAATCGAAAAGACCTTGAAAGGAAACCAAAAGAAGGTTTCCTTTCAAGGAAAGTAACACGAAAATTTTTACATTCGGTCCAAATGTAATTTTAAGAAATAAAATATTTTTATTCACCTCGGTTATCCGAAAACACGAAGAACAGAATTATTACTATTAGATCACGGAAATGTCAATATTTATATGAAAACCATTTTTTGCGTATTTTATTTGATGTACACATAAGAGAAAACGAAAAATATGTAAGATGAGCGAGTTATATAAGATTCGTCTAAAGTTGAAACCAACTTCCGCATCGACAATGCGCAATGCAGATAGCTGCATACTGCATTGTTTCAACAGCCATGTTCTAAAAATAGCCGAATAAAATGTAGTGTACACAAAGGTATTCTTATATAAAACTAAATATTTTCTGAGTTTGCAAAGGTAATAAAAATTGTCTATATCAGTCAAATAAAAAATAAATACAAGGTTAATTTAAAGTATTACAAAAGTGGGTCACGGGTATTCTTTACTGAATTTGTTATTTATACTATTTAATTATATATTTGTTACAATTCTAGACACTGCCTATAATTTACATACGACTTATAGTTTGCTATAGGTTTTTGACAGAATAACGACATATTATTATCTATTATATAAACTTAATATTTGCGATTAATTATACAGTCATAAATAATTCGTACGTTTGTAATATAATTTCACATACAAATAATTAATATTAGTAGGAGTGCAGTGGTATTTAACAAAGTTATTAATTTCTAAATAATAATTTTTGTTAAAAAAAAATATAATTTAATGTGGCCCTATAATAGGCACTTATTGTTTAATTTTTTAGGTATAAAAAAATATGGGTCTAGTTTTTAGGACAATAACGCGTATGTCACGTAAGAAACCCATCCTTTATTTGAACGTCATGGATCATTACAGATGTTTGTTTATAAACATGTATAAAATCGACGCCTGCTCCACAGCGGAAAGGGCAGAAGTTACTGTTAATAAATTTCTCCTCCAGGCTTCGGATTTTTAACGTTCATCGAGTTTGAAACAAACGTACGTTGAATGCAGATATTATCATCAGGTAAAGAAGCATTACCAATTACGTATAATATACGTTAATTACACATAATAAGGTAAAATAAAAAAAAATGTGTAGGAATACTATAAATAAAAATAATTTAATTAACGACTCATTTAATTCACTATCACACTATGCGGAAATTAAATTATAAACAACAGCGGTTGCAGGGTTGCCCGATGCGTGGTAAAGTGATTAAATCCTGCCGGGGAAGGTGCCCTCAGAGCGCTGGGTGTCCCACTTGTCCACCCATTCGTTAGGGCAGAGCGATCTGTACACCCGCTTGAAATACTGGCACGGCTCGTACTGCTCACCGCGCACCTTCTGGCAGCGGTGGAAGTCCAGGTAGCTTTGGTAGCAGTGCCTGCATTCAGAGCGAAACATGTTACAGTCAATGTTTTAATCAAACACCAAGATATCGACGCCAGAAAGCATAAACGTAGTAAGCAGCAGAACGAAAATAATTATTATTAATTATAGACATATACCAATTGATGCAGTTTAATTTACTTATTACAACAATGTAACTAAAAAAAATTACTGGATATGAAATTAGTATACTATTATTACGATATGGAGAAACATTACAAGGTAATTAGTAATAAATATAATATTTTATTCAATCTATGAGAATACAACACATAAATGGAAACAATTTTTTTCATCCTGTGACCATGAACGCTCAAGTGTTTCAAAAGTTGGGAGTTTAGTAGTAAGTAAAAAAAATAATTGGGCAATGTTTAGAATATAATTTGGGGACGATTTAATTGTTTTTATTTTTATATGTCGTTCATATTACTATCTGATGATAATAATATAAATATAAGAGTACATAGAAAACACAGGTACTTATACTATTCCTTTTTGAGTGCATGCACAAATTAAGTTATGAAATAACTATATAACCGGTCATTTTTTTGTCAAACATGTTTAATATAATGGTCTATTCTTGTAAATTAAAAATATTTTTTTTTACAATTATTATAAATACAATATTTATAAATTTTAACATTTTATAGGTCTAAGAAAATGGCTAATTTAAATTTTATATTTATGTAGAAGAAAACAATAATGATAGACAAACCATACATGTTATTATATATACACAGCCAAATGTGCCCCTCCTTCAGGTTTGTTTCTGGCAGTTAGACATATGACAGCAGGTAAATCCAATGTAGAACTCCATAAAAGAAATATTACTACATTACCTTGTCTGGTTCTGGTTAGGAAACCGGGCATCGAAAGGGGCAGTTTTGATGTCAGCGGGCGATTTGATCATTTCTGGCATTTTACTGCAACGAAAGAACAACATTGCTCATTTTCATTGTTCTTTATTAATTGTACCTTTTGCACAGTGAGTTATAACTAAAGGCATAGACATTTGATTACAGTAAACATGTTAAAGTAAAAAAAACAAGATCTCTTATCAGAAAGTAAATTATCCATAATAGTCACACAACAAAGGAAACTAATTTTAATCATTTAACAAGGGGTCTAGTCTTTCGCTCCTCCTCACAAGAAGTCTCTCTATATTTCTTAACTTCCTGCATGTAAAGTGACCATGCATCCTTCGGAGTATTGTCAACAGTTTGCTCATCAATAGCCTTTGCTTTCTTCACTAAACCAGTTTTTAGTACTCTGCCACCACGTCTCTTTCCTATAAATGGTAAAACAGGTTTTTTTATAACAGGCTTTTGCTCAACTGCTTCTGTTTTCTTTGTTTCTTCTTGCATCTTCTTGAACATCTCCAAGAAGCTGCCATCATTCTTTATTGGTATTGGCATTGGTTTGGATTTTGATGTTGAAGCAGACTGTTGCATAACATGATCGGGCGGAGGCAGAAGCTCCGCGAAGTTCGGACCCTCTACTTCTGGTGGATCACCATACTCAATGTCATCTACAGCAGTTGACTCAATAGCACCCGGAGGAGGTTTCACTTCCTTGGGTGGGGACTTAGCCCGTTCCTTTTCCTCCTGTTGGCTTCTGTGCAGTTTCCAAAAACGTTTCCTGTCAGCTACTGTAAATTGGCCACGCCGCTCATCATCACTTGGAGTACCGCTACGGCTACGAGATCGGGAGCTACGAGACCTGGACCGGGAATTGGACTTGGAAGAACTCGAATGACGACCTTTCCCTCTAGAAGAAGATCGTCGACGAGACTTAGACCTGCTCTTACTTTTAGAGCGAAGCTTAGAACGACTATTTGAATGTGACCTATGCTTAGATGATTTACGCCTTGTCCGATGTTTCGATCTAGAGCGCCTCGAAGATCTTGACGAATGTGAGGAGGTGGATCGAGATCTGGAATGATTTGATTTTGAACTCTTCGAATGTTTACGCTTGGAACGTTTTGGCGTTAAAGATCCCGATTGAGAACTGGAAGACGATCGGCTTCTATTATAGCATTTCGGAGGTGTCACTGAACTATCCCTTGGTTTTCTTGGTGAAGATTCTGATCTCTTTTCCTTGGACACATATCTCTTTGATGGTGTGTGTGACCTTTCAGATTGTTTTGTCATTTTAGGTGTTGAAGGAGATCTATCTTTTCTTTGTTTTTGCCCCTTCACTTTATTAGAATGAGATTTTTCACGACCCTTTAATTTCTCTTTCTCAATGCTTGATGATTTGCTTCGTGACTTCCTTTTACTATCCGGTGTGCGGGAGCGATTGCGCGGCTTTGATTTTTTTAACGGCGGCGTCATAGATTGATCCCTTTCTCTGCTCGACCTTTTCTTATAAGATTTCTCAGAATCCGATGAAGAAGAAGATCGCCTCTTCTTATTTTTCTTTTTCGGTGGGGATCTTGAGTATGACCTAGATCTAGTGCTAGAACGGTCACTAGAGGAATACTTAGTATGTTTAGATTTTGATCTGCTATGTGAGTGCCTCCTTCTGCTTCCTTCCTCATAGCTACTCTCCCTCTTCCTTGAATAGGATCTTTCTTTTCTTGTATATGGGGATACGCTTCTTGAATTAGATCTATAAGATCTTTGCCTGCGATCACCGCCCATAGGTTCGACGGGTGAGTGAGCGCGGTCTCGAAGTCTTGCATAATCGTAGCTGCTCTGCGATGCAGGATACGCACTTCTTGAATCCGGATATTTGTAATAACCGTCAGATCTAGGATAATAACCGGAATCGTAATTATAACCGTAACCCGAGGCACCGTAATGCTGGTAATCGTAGTGGGGCTGGCCGTAGCTGCTGTAGCTGACACCAGTCCAGGGGTCCGTGGTAGGCATGGGCGCGGCGAGCGGCGGTGCACGCTGCGTGGCGTACTCCGCCTCAGCGCCCGGTGGGCCGCCGTCCCACGCACCAGGAGCGCCGTACGAGGACATACTTATATGAGCCTCTTCGCATAACCTGCGGCAGTTTGTAGGTAGGCACACACCTACAAACAGAACAACTTTTCGGTGTAGACAACAATTCTACTCTCTCCGCTCGAGAAACGTCTCCACGCAACGGTATTGTGATGGATCGCAAATACATTTTTGTGACGAGAAACAACAAATTACGTAATACACGGCCGAAAATTGGGTTATTGACTACGTTTAGGCATGCGTTGCAAATAAAGCTTAAAAAAATAGGAAAAAATGAATACCTGTCTACGTATGCTCACCTTTTTTTGTTATCGAATTTGTATTTTTCTCAAGAAAATTCAACAGAAAATGGCAGCGAACACATTCGCTTCCCACAAGACATAGACAATATAGATTATAAGTAGAATGTTGCCTATTCATAAAGCAATTTGTATTACACTCAATATCTACTTTTCAGTATTATGAATTAAAGTCTAAAACTGCGTAATAAAACATGTAATATTGCGCGTAAAAGCTTGAGTTTGTTCGGGTTTCTTTCAAACACTAAAAACACAGATTTTCACAATATAAGACCATTCCCATACAATTTGTATTTTGTCTTCGTCTCAGAGCACGATAAAATCACATCACATATATTAGATACACCCGTGTTTCTTGCACCGCCCCCAATAATTAATTGGACAAACCATTTATGACTGTTGCAATTGGAGTCCATGTATAGAACCCCGATGACTCTTAGCCGACACTGCCACTAGTTTTAATAAATTCACACATGTTCTTTATGAGTGACCTTGCAGGTGTATATACGATTGAGTGATTAAATCACCTTAAAAATTTTAATATACAGCTTTTAGTGCATCTAGTTTAACTGATTTTCTGTCACAATTTAGTATAATGAAATAATTATATACTGCATTTATATTCTGATGTTTTTTTTAACTCGCAACACTGAGATAAATGTCCGAATTTATGTATCCCGGCTTACTGAGTTTCGTTGCTTTGTTTGGTTTCTGTTTTTGTTAATTTTCTATTCAAGTAATCCTATATAGAAATTACAAATTCATAATTCATCGTTTTCATGAGTAAATCAAAAGTTTCAGTAGAATGGAAGAAACGCGTAAAATCGGAATATATGCGTTTGCGTCAAATGAAGGTTGGCTTTATTAGAATTAGGTCTTATTGCCAATATCTTTCTAAATATTACATTTTAAGTTCTTTATCAAAAATTAATAAAGAGAAAGGCAGTTTTGCAATAATTTTTAGTAACTTTAGGTGTGTTATTGTCATTCTCTCAAAAAAACTTTCTTTTCAGAGATTCAAACGTGCAGACGAGGTAAAAGTAGCATGGGCGCGAAATTTACGTATAATGTCAGAGGCGATAGAAACGCGCGAAACCGAGAGTGCAGAACGTGGACGTAGACCCTTTTGGCCTCCCCCAGCGCCCACCCCTAGTCATGAAAGTCTCATGAAAAGAGCAGAAGTCACCTACACAGACTGTAAATAATGAAATGATGGAATTGTTTACTAATAATAATTACTAAGTGGTTGGAGATGTGTGTCACATATTAAATAAGTTTCTATTTAATGTCTTTAAATAAAAATTGTTGTTTTCTATTTGTACAGAAAGTATTTTACAAAAAGAGATGTTTTCCCAACAATACTTATATGTTCAATAAAAGAGTGCCATGCTCAAGAATTAATAATTGGTTTGAGAATATATCTTTATGTTCATTTGGCCAAAAGTTGAAAATCATTTCATATGAAATTTTTTTTATTATTTTCATTCTAATGATTTTATATTTTTCCTTTTTAGCTTCTGGAGTTGTGACAACACAGCAGGTGCCAATAAGAATTATAAATTCGGTAAACCCCATCCCCACAATGTACACTTGGGCACCTACTCAAAAGAATTTCATGGTGGAAGATGAAACTGTACTGCACAACATTCCTTACATGGGTGATGAGGTATTGGATCAGGATGGGACATTTATTGAAGAACTAATAAAGAACTATGATGGAAAAGTTCATGGTATGTGTTTTTCTTTAAAGAAATGGTAGTGTTTCAATGTCAGGCGTTTGCAGACTGTTAGATAGTTTTTTATTTTATTTATTTATGCCAGCTGTTATTATTGACTGTGCAGCAACACCCCAAACTCTAACTATCCTGATTATAGTTTATATGACTGATTGCAGGTTCCAAATGCAAAATAAATTTATCCCTCATTGTGATAAGGGCAGAGTTAATATCTGTAAAAATTTTACTCACTAGATAAAGTGAAAAATTATGACCATAATTACTCAATTTTGTGCTGGTATTTTCATACAAGGTGACTCTGCCTGGTGTAAAGGTAAACATTTATTGTTAGAATCCCCTTTCACATATATTCAACCATATTCAATTTTTATGAGAGTCACTTAGAAATCGGGGATTTTTTTTAATGTAGGAAATAGTACAGCTAATAATTAATCTTTCACTGATTTGAAAATATATTAGTTAACATTTGTTAGATTTGTGTAATGGATAAAGAATAATAATTATAATATTAAGAAGATAATCAGCCTATCAGCTGACTTGTGACACTTATTATTATAGTGTAGTTGATACAAAGTGAAATAATGCAGAGCTTAATCATTCTAACAGGCGATAAAGAGGGAGGATTTATAGATGACCAGCTTTTCGTGGATTTGGTGCATGCTTTGATGACATACCAGACCAAGGATGAAGTGGCTGAAGAGAGAAAAGAGAGAGAGTTGCGTAATTCCAAAGAGGAAAAAGATGTTAGTTTTTTAATAATAATTTATTTATTAAAATAAATCAACCAAGACAAACTAATTAAATATATAAAGAGATCTTACATTAATTTGTTTAATAAGTACTTAAAATGAATTTTCAATTTTATGCACTTAAATAAAAGATTTGTTTAACATTGACTTGTAAATATATTTTCTCAAGTTTATTAAGGCTGATTACTTTAAGTGGTAGAGCCATGCAGCTGCCCTTGCAGCTGAATGGGCCAATTCGAACTGGATTAGTACCACAACCTCACAGAAAATTGGCATTAAGTGGAAGTGTTTGTGCTTCCACGTTTCGTCCGGTGAGTGAGGTGCCCGGTGGCTTATCCCCCTCCCCTCCCTCCCTCTCTTTTCCCTTTCATTCCCTCTCTCCTCCTTCCTCCCC
>DWHO01004570.1:0-10972 GCA_018247575.1 Eurytides lysithous rurik
GGAAGGGATAATGGTTGGGGTAGGGGGCAGAGAAGGGCGGAAGAGAGTGGAGGAGAGGGAGCGGGAGGAAAGGAGCGAATGGGCCACCGGCTACCTCACTCACCGGACGAAACGCGGAAGCAAAAATCTTTTTTTCACTTTATGTGGAATAGAAAACATTTCACATGATTTCTTTGTTTAAAATTATTAGTTATTTTCACTGTATCTAAATCTGTATATACATGAATCGATTAACTACAATAGTATAGATTTGTAATTACAGTATTCAAAACGAACCTAAATGTCATCTACACATTATAATTTTATATCCATGCAGAACGGCCCAACATTTCGGTATATCGTTATAATGTAATATTAAATTGGGGTTAATATTTTTAAAATGGGTACGAACTTTTCCCGCGGACCCGATTGCTTTTTTTTTATGTTTAGCTTTATTTTGACATCACCCCTTTAGCAACTGCGCGTGACGAATTTGCGTAATTGCATAAATATGGGTTCCATCCCTTCGTTAGAGGAGAACGACGTAGTAGTAACTGGCGCTAATTTGACGGTTTTTGTACAGTTATCACGATATAGTTTTTATAGAATATAAACAATAATGAAAAGAAATAAGAAATGTCTACGATTTTAAGCGGGAAACACTGCAGTAAGCGTTCTAAAAAATATAGATAGATCATTGATATGTTGATATTTTTATTATTACGAAGTTAATAAGATCGATTAGTATTTAATTTAAAATGGGCCTAGCAACGCTCAAATTTAAAAACAAGTTATTAGGGAATTATGTGTTAATTAGAAATTTTATAATTAAAATAGAGAAAAAAAAAGATTTATAAATTTTACTCCTTAGTAGGGCAAGCCGGGCTTTTGGGCTTGTATGGTAGTACCGCCACTGGTCACAATGTGTTAATTTATGCACCTTAGTGCTAAATATCAAATTTCTCGGACGGACAATATTTAATAATGTTATTAAGTCGGCGTTCATTTTTGATTTTTCATATTGAATCGCGAATTATGAGTTCGAATCCCTCATGGGGCGATCTTTTTAAAATCCAGTACAAGGCAATCGAGCAAGGGATCCACTTGATGGTAAGCAACGCAACGGTGCTCTTGCGTATATATATAAACATTTGCAACATCGAAGAACTTGTAAATGTGTTGCTAGCCTTTAAGATGGGGTTTTTGGTAAGTGGAGGGGGAGGAGAAAGGAAGAGGAAGGGGGCGGGTGTTTCCGCATTTCATCCAATAAGTAATTAAGTAAGGTGATCGGTAGGCCGGAACAATACTTACACCTCAGGCCAATTTTCTGCGAGGTCGTGATACTTATCGGGTTCAAGTCAGCCCATTCAGCAGCAGCGGAAACTGCCTCATGGCTGTTCCACCGTTAGTGAATACTTGTATTAAATGCAGATTATTCTGAATCTGAGCATCTCTTATGTATGCCAGAGACATTACCATCGATTAAGACGGGTGGCGTTTTTTTAAAGCAAAAATGTTTGTGTAAACGTCTGTCAGAAATGCTATCGAAATGTACGTAACCTAAAAACTGGCAACAAATGCATAAATATCAAAGACCTGTCGAGATATTTTCAATCATGTCAGTTTAGATAGTAGCTCTTGAGTTATACCGAAAAATGTATGTATGTTAAAGTCTGCTCTGCTAGTATTATAATAAGATAGTGGATTTTGAAATGGTATTTATAAAAGCTAAAAGCCAAAAAATTGCCTAATAAATACGAACGAACCGTATATCGATGAACAGCCAGTAACTCATAAGTAAACGTTTGAAATTTAATTCTACTAATCTTTTTTTACGAGATAACGTGTCAAGAGACAAAGCGTGCAAATTAAGCAATATATAATTAAATAACAGTAATAAGGTAATAGTTGAAAAAAAAAGTTAATTTTAGAACAGTGTTACAAGGGAAAGGAGTTTCTGGTAGATCAAAATGCGTGAAACTTAATTGGTTGACTCATATATGGGATAGCTATTTCGTTGTATTAAGGCTTAACCTACTGTAACGGTATTTTAAAGGAGCAACTGTTGAGTTTCTCGCCGGCTCTTCTCAACAGAACTGCATTCTGAGCTGATAGTAGCTTTCTCACGAACAATATGTAAAAATGACGATTCAAAAGTGCTTGTAAAGGTCTACTTGAATAAATATATTTTGATTTGATTTGATTACAAGCCAGTAATTGATTAAATTGTTCAAAATATTGGTCTCATATACTAACTTAATACCAACGCAGCACTTGCATACCTATAGCGACGCATGTCCTGGATCAGGAGTGCTCAAACTTGAATTGCTGGTGGTTTATCTCAATATCGCTAGACTCCGGTCGATCGACTCTGTCGGGTTGGAAATATAAGCAAGCAGAATTAGCGTCTGGGCAGGCCGGGTATCGTGGCGCAGATATAAGTGTATGAGGACGTTGTAGAATTTTATCGACATTAACATTACTAATATTAGGGGTTTAGGGGTTTTTAACTTGGGCCTGATAGTAAAGACATATTTGCCCATATCGACACAGTTCCAAACAATATTTTAAAGTGCACCAGTTCAGATTGATCAGTACAGTAATGGAATAGTATATCTCTGCTCCCTGTAATAACCTTATTACACTTACATTTAAACTGGAATGTGGCACTAACGGAGCGTACACCGCAACCGAACTCAGCAAAAGAGTTCACTATGACACTGTTACACAACATTTAATTTGTATTGTCTACTCACCTAAATTTCGACGGCTTTCGAAAGTCTTTAATAAAATGAACTTTAACTGACTCTTAACAATTTTACCGTTGACCCAAAAGTGGTTAGTAACAGAATTATCTCTTATTCTAAATTAGTCGTTAAGAAATAACGACGGTAACATTTGATAACTGAATCTCACAATGCAACTCCTACCATCATCAACTTAAGCGGCCTAAGAACGCTGTTGTAGCTGCGTTCTCTTCTCTCTTCTTCTTTCTTCATCTTTTATGTGTCTTCTTTATGCTAAGAGGTTAGTTAACAGTCGATCAGTGGCTGTAGGTACATCCACTGATACCAATTTTAGAGTTTTTTGTGTTCTTTGGTGTACTTCCATGAAACGAGCAAGGCGGGAAACATCACACATTGACTGTAATATCACAGTGCTTCTCAATTTTTTCAACTTTCAATTGAGCAAATTAATACGAATAAGCGTTGTATGTTTGCCGAGAAATTGAATTCCTCACTCGTCACATGAATTGTAAGTGAAAACATTACTCTCATGTACGCTCATACGCATATACATAAGTGAACCTTAACGTAGTACAGTATTCCCCCCTATAACAAGGTAGATTGGTTTCGCGTTATATGAAAACGCGTTGTAGGAATACCATGGTATCCCACGCCCAAGAAATAGTACAGTTATCCAGGGGGATGGTCCTGATCCTGGATAACTGTACTATTTCTTGGTATGTTATAGTGTATTTTGTCGCAGCAAAAGACAAATACAATACTGTTAAATTTATATGTTTGTAGAGAAAGATCTAAGGGCTAATTTAATAATTAAGTAAGGGTTAGTTTAATCTAACTATCGAGGGTTTACTGCAAAAACCTGCCAAGTGCAATTTTTTTAAAAATGTGTTAAATACAAAAAAATACTTACTTTTTCGTGCTTCGTATCCTGGCAAAAGTGAAAAAAAAAAGTTTTCCCATGTGATATCCCGTTTTTACCATGGGATAACTTTCTTTTCGGTTCGGCAGATAAAAGAAACCAATCGGCCAATACTTGATCGGTAAAACTATGCAAAAGCCATTATCAACAAATTTTCTATGACAGTTAGATCAAAGAACCTATAAGGATGCAAAATTTGTGTCAATCGATTTTACTTATCCTATACAAAAAAACTATAACTTGTACTCAAGTACGTAGCACCGATTGAAATGTTAGCATAATAATTATGTGCAAGCAAACCTTTAAGCTTAATATCTCAAAACTAAATTTATTGCGTTTAACGGGTTTTCGCAAAAACCCTCAATCTCTTTTATGGAATCCGCCTGGAGAAAGACTATGGCTTTGTCGGTTTTACAGGCAGTAGGCAGTATTTTTTTAAGCATTAGATGGAAGTATTAATAAAAAACAATAACACTGCGTACTCCTGTATGCATAGACAATATCTGTGGTGACGACCGCAATACACAGCCGACACTGCGTAGCGCAGTGCAAATGATCGATCGCTGTTAAAAATTTGGAGAAACCATGTATAAATCTACGTGTGAAAATTTTTTAATTCATAACACAAAAGCTCTTCGAGAGCGAACTAACATAAAACATTAGCTGATAAACGGGGGAGAAAAAGGTACAAATATTAGGTTTCGTAAAAATAGAGAGTATATATAATGAAACTCAAGTTTAAAAAAGAAGATAAATCATGCATACATATTTTCCATCGTATAAACATTCAACAAGTCCTATTTATTAAACATGCCAATTGTTGTTTGCAATAAAGATTTTTTTTACCAAAATTATTTTATGGTAAAAAAACAACTTCTTATTCATCTTTTTAATTGTTTCATGACCACTCTATATAACTATGTACATATCTTAGTCTTCCATTACTTCTAGAATAATTCTTAATAGAAAATATGCATTCTTCAAACATAAATTCCTATAAAACTGTTTCACGTTAATACTTTCAAATTCATAGTCAAATGATTTATTTCGAGTCAATTCCTTCGCGCCGCTTCTTTTACAATACGGGAAAAATCCGTTCTTCTTTCATTTATTAACTTAGTTTTACGTATCTCAATTCCTTCTTTCTCAGAAAATTAAACTTTAAAGTTATCCCACATTAGGCATGAAATTGAAAGCATCATGCGACGGCTGTTAATGCCTTCCTACCCTCAGTCAGCAACCAATAACGAATAGGGGGTGTGTCTAATTCGAAAATTGAATTGTTTTTTTTTTCATAGCTCTACACGTTTTGGCGAAGCTCTAATGTTGGCCAGTTTAAATTTTCACTGTATATTCAGTGGGCCGGCTGCGACATTGCCCTTACAAAAAAATACAAGCTTTTAAACCATTTGCTCTTAAAATGTATGTTAAGGAATTAGAGATAAGACGCCCTAGTAAGATTATTTAGTTGCATACGTGGGGATAAGTCAAAACACAAATAAGCAATTAAAGTATAGGAAGAAAAGTGTAGAGAAAACGAAATAATCAATGAAGCTTAAAATTCTGTTGGAGAGCTGGCAAACAAACATTCTATTTATATCTAATATTTGTTTTCCCTTTAGGGTTCCTTCGGTAACAGGGTTCGGGTTTCCGCCATTAAAATAATATCGAAGTGGTTGTGGAAGTGACAATTTCCATTTTAAGGCTGTAATAAAAAGTACAAGAGTTCACATTTTATCCTTACATCGCATTTCACCTAGACCTTATTATCATAATTTTGCTAACAGACTGCATTTTATTTGAACAATCAATACACTTATATTAAGAGGCTATAAAGTATTCGAAACCTTTGGGTGTAGAGAGCCGCGAAATGCCCAGCACATTCTCTGGGTATGGCACTAGCTCTGGTATTAAACTAGGCGCGACACTTACTAACGTACACCTCTTACACTTCTTCACAATACCTCCTAAAAAACTTAAAGCAAATAATGTCATTTGACACATATTAACAATCCTGGGCCATATTTATAACCCAAAATATAATTTTATAATAACGATTTTACTTTTCACTCGCTTTTGCATAAATTAACGTAGAACTTGGTAGCTAAGCCTACGCTTTCTACGAGTGCTCGTAGTCTGTACTACGGCTCTACGTCGTAGCTTGCAATCGCTACAATTAGTCACATTTCTATCCGAGCTGACAGTTAAATTTATTTTAAATGGGGAAAAAGTATAAATAAAAAATTGGTAAAATAATCGTGAAATCACACTTGTATGCTAATTTAGATAAATTTACGATGCTAATTTAGATGAATTTCAACGATAACAAAATAAAAAACATCACAGCACATCACCAAGGGATGTTCGCTTTAAGTGTTCTAAGTTTGTGAACCATAAACGTAATGTAAATAATGAATGCTTTGTTACACTTTTTCGGCTTAGTAAATTTGATGGATTATAGACAACAATCACGAACGCAATCAATATTAACTTAATAAATAGAACAGTTTTTACAAATGAAACGATGAATATGAAAAAAAGCTCCAGGCTCAGTTTAAGTTCTAAGATCTATTCTTTATAAAAAAAAATAACATCAGAGTCATGTCCATAACGTATCATTACTAATGATTCATTAGGTCGGATTTTTTTTTTTATTTCAACACAATGAACAGTTTTAATCTTAAAGACCGAATGACGAGACAGATTTCACTAATAACATAACGTCAAAGAATAGAGACGAAGCGAAATACCATTAATGTTCATAAACCCTTTTGTCTCTTGACCTATGAATAAAGACTCGCGTATAAACTCAGTAATCCACTAATACGGGCTCTCAAATTTAGTAACGTGATAAGCCGTAATCAGAAATCGTCTCTTGCCACTCGTGATACGAATCAAATTCCGTTAACAGTATCCGTATGTCGTGATTTCGTTAGATATTAATCGGCCAGTGCGAAAGATCACGGACGCCGTGAAATACCCTCTACTGCCACGCCATAAGAGGGTGGGACGGCTCTATATACGCTGGCCGACCGCGCACAAAAGCGTGGCTAAAAAGCCACCCCGTGCGTCCGGAACCCGCCCCTTTCTGAAGAACCACTCCCTTCAAGTCAGTCGATGTTCAACCTCCATCCGCGACGCATGTGCAACACACCTCCCCGACTACATGACGACAATACAGTCCGCCGACCGTTGCTTTCGTTCGTACATTTCAAACATCGACAACGCGAGTCGCAACTCTTTTGACATTTCTATTATAGTGCAGTGACCTTGCAGTTATGTTTTCTATGGCATCGACGTAATATAGCGGTTATTAGGTCAACGTTCACTACTATACCCGAGCTTTTTGGTCATATGATGTACCCGACGGACAATTTGAAGCATGGACCACTGAAGCTTAACCCGTTCGTCGCGCGGAACAACCTCGACCGCGGCATTATGCTGAAGACGATACAGAGCCTGTGTTACAAGAGCGGTGAAGGGTTAGGTGTGCCATCACCGTTCCTCGTGGACAATATTCTGCAACAGAAAAGTGACTACCGCAGCCAGTATATCAACCAGCAGCTGGAGAGCTACGTACTGCAAAGGTACGATCGGTCGAGGGATAACTCGCCGGAGGTGGAAGAGGCGAGGGAGGTGCAAGAGGTTGACGAGCGCCGGGAGTCTGTAGACGAATCTAAGATGGAGAACGATGACGATTCAAAGAGCAGAGAAGAGGAGGAGGGCTACGATATGAAAAGCGAGAACGCCTACTACAGTGAGCGTTATAACGCAGACCCTCGGGGCCAGGATAAGGAGGTACTGAGCGTGCCGACTCTAGCGCGCCGATGCCATACTTGCGGCGCGTTCGATTGCCCGCCGTACGCCTGCCACAGAACCAGCTCTTCGGGTATCCGTCGCCTGGAGGAGCTGGAGAAACGCTTTAACCTGCACGGCTATCAAGAGAACTCCGGTGACGAAGAACCTAGCAGGGAGGCTGGGCAGAGCACGGAGGACATAGTGAGGAGCTGCGATGACTACGAGCAGAAGAAGCCACCGCTGAAGTTCAGCGTCAGCGCGATCCTGGGTGACCGGGGAGACTCCACGAGGAGTAGCAGCATCAATGGTATGTTATGTTTTTCCACGACTTTTTTATGTTTCCATCAATCTCTGAACTAGGTCAGATGTTTTAAACTATATTCTGATAAAGATACTAATATTTAAGACCGATATTGATGATTTGAGGAACAATTGACATTACTTTTGGACCTCACCTACTCTAATTTCTACTATTTTCCATATATTTATTCTAGTGTAACGGATATAAAATAAATGGTATCTAATATTTATTGTCCACAAGCCGTCCCTGTAAAGAAGTCATAATCGAATCCTATTTTTACTACTGGATAAATATTAATTGTAATTTGGAGAACGTATTTAAATAATAAAAGCCTTTGAGCCCATTACGACATTGGATTTGCCTTTTTCTCCACTATCAGACCCAAGGGTTACATAAAGCGTTCACAAGTGCTATTTCCGTGGTCGTTTAATTTGACTTGGTGCGGGGGTTGTGTCTTTAATTATATATTTTAATAATTATATAGTGATTTCATCCATCACTAGTTCATCTTGTATTTATGCAGTCATTATACTTCATGAGTAGATGATACGCTTCTGAATTTTTGAATATTGTTTCGTTAAATATCAACATTTCGTCATTTGCTAAAATAGGTATTTTATATACATGTTTATAAATTGTCTCTTTGAAATAGTGTCTTAGCATCGACGATGTCGTGAGTTAAAAGAAAAGGTTAGTTTATTTTAAACAATGTGCAATATTCGTGTAAAAAAAACAACCGTAATTGAAACTTTTTCTTTTTTGTTTTAAAAAAACGCTACCCTTATTGAAGATTGAAATATCTTGTGTTATAATTTAGATACATACATTTTACGCGGACAAACACCCAGATCCGAAACTAATAATTGCAGTTCGTGCAAATACTTGCCCCGGGTGGGAATCGAACCCACGACCTGCGACGCTGAAACCAACAGCTTAACATCTGCGACAAACGGTCATCAAGTTCATGGCGATTGGATGGATAGCTCTAGCACATATTTCAGTTTTTTTATTTCACGTTGGGGCCGCTTGGTAATCTGTACCTACGTCATTTAATTACTCTCTTAATTAATGACAAGGAACTTCTCTTTTTTTTTATCTCAAAGAGTAAAGTATAGAAAAAAGTTAAAAACATTGTGTTTAAGATTTTATTATTTAAAGCAGGGGTCGGCAAACAGCGGTCCGTAAACCAGTACGGTGAAAAAGCAAAAATTAGTTTTATGTAAAAAGAAATTGTGTTAACACTTAACGGACGGCCACGTAGATCTACGTTTTTGCTTAAATTTTAGGTACGTTGCGTTAGTTTTTTTATTTTACAGTTTTATTCTTGGTGCCATTAGTTAGCACTATCTGCCTGTTGTTCCGAGTTTTGATTTTAGGAAGTATACCAAATAATTTTGTAACGGTAAAAATGGCCCGTCCGTTAAGTGTTAATTAGACGAAATGTGACCAGCGCCGATTTCCTGATAACATTTGCGGCCCTTGTATGAGAAAAGGTTGCCGATCCGTGATTTAAAGTGAATGATATACATTAAATTGCTATCGATTCAACGTATCGGTAGATTAGATAGACGAAGTTTTTTGAGTATCATAAGACCAATACTCTTGAGATAAATCGTTTGCGTGAGTTTTAACATCCTTTCGGTTTCGTGGAAGAACTTTAATGCAGATTTCACTTGAGGTAGTTTTACAGCCTTTCAGGTTAATCTACATCGTTCAGCTTAAGTGTATGAACTATTATGCAGACTCCACTTGAGGTAGCCTTAAGGTTATTTTATATCTCTAGGTGACGAAAGCGGCGCAGAGCTAAGCATTTTTGAACTTACGAACATACAGACACCGTTTATATCTATACATCTTGGCGCAATTGCTATGGTGTGGATTTTGGCGTCGCGGGTCGTGAGTTCGATTCCCACCCGAAGCTATTTGTACGGAATACAGACAATAAATATTATTAGTATCTTGTTTGATCACTAACTAATGTCCAATAGAATTATAAGAATTGGGCGTTTAGGCAAAAATACTATGTTCTATATTGTTATTTTTACCACGCTTTCGTCGTATCCTTTCAGATCAATTACGATCTCTATGTTTAAACAAAGACTAAAAATAAATTGTCATAAGCCACAATAAATGAAAATCAAAGACCTTTATAATATCGAAAAAGAAGTCCCTTAAATCTTCTGTTAAAAAAAAACTGGCATGTTTGTTGTTTGCCATATTAATGACTTTCCTTTTTTAAACTTTTTTTAAATAGTGCTCAACCGCGGTAGTAGGTTTGATTCCCGTACGGAGCGAAAATATGTGTGATAAAGAAACAGTCATTCTGAGTCTTCTATTTTTTATCAAACGCGCAAGCATCTGCAATACAGAGAGATTATTTTATATAGCCACAGAAAATGTTATTTGTTAGACATATAAATCAACTAATTCATAATTTCTGTCAACTTTCGCTATCGTAGCAAAGAGTATGAGATATTATTGAGTGATAATGTTACATTGGGTAGCGTTGCTGTTGTAAAATACAAGAATGGGCTATCGTTTGATCATTCGGGACAGTTTTCAGCGTCGTCAACAACTGTAGTATTAGTATTGTATTTATTTATATATTCATTAATTCTTTTCGAAATAGGATAACAAAGGGCGGCTTTATTGCCTCGAGGTATTTTTTCCAAAAATTCTAGGTAGAATCTATCGAGATTAGATCAGTAGCTGTATACAGTCGACGGCTATCGCGGATCCGCGACGGCTTCAAGCCGAAAATCCACATATTTTGTCAATTCGTACATGTTTTTGCGTAATTATTGATAACAATATACCCATGAGGCTTTACAGAGTCGCATAGATTTAAGGCATAAAAATCATCCGACATAAGACAACGCTCCGAATTTGTCAGACACTCACCGGAATAGATACAAAAGTAAAATAAGCACTTACTAATCTCCGGACAAACTACTAAATTCGTACTACGTAAGGAGTTGCTGCGTAGCTAGGCCTCAGTTAAAAGATTACAATAGTCATTCTTCGGTCGCATCTTATATTATGATGTTGAGATCGGAAACGATATCTATATACGACCCACTGTTCGAATAAAATATTTTTTATGTTAACGTCGCTCGCTCAAAAGTCACGTTGTGCATCGAGGAACCTAAACATATAATAATAATAATAATATCATGGGACATCTCACACATTGCCATCTGATCCCAAACTAGGCAGAGCCTGTACTAT
>DWHO01004571.1:0-10972 GCA_018247575.1 Eurytides lysithous rurik
TTTTAATGCTTCAAGACTCGATCACTCGCGTTTGAGTAGTGATCGAATCAAAGTGATTCTATCAGTCGTGATCGACATAGGTCTAGTTTGTTTGCTTTCCCTTGAAGGCCCAACGTACTTCCTTTTCAATGACACTGAAAAGTTTCTTATCTTGTTTATATAATACAAAATATTCTTATTAATATTATTGTAAAGCGATACGAGTATTTTTGAACGATACCTACTCGGTACTTGGTTTAAAAGTATCGATACCAAAATACTTTAGTTAGTATCGGGTAAGTATTTATATCGTTCATCCCTAGTTGGAAGTTTAATATAAAGACGTCAATGTCATTCATACTATAATAAATAAAAAACTAAGTAGAATACATTAATATATATAATTACAAAATCTTTAATAAAATGAGCTATGTAAGCGATTTATCTCAATCTAATGAGTATTTAAGTTTTAGAAGTAGTATTCCGTTGCGAAAAATAGTTGTTGATTCAGATGGTTCCAAGGTAAACAATTAGATTTACTATGATCGTTTTCAATGGCAATAAATTAACAAAATCTAGACGATAAAAAATTTAAATTTATAGAGACGTAAATAATAATCGTCTATCTTTTAGGCATGGAGAATATTTGATAGCGGACCAAAATCAGTTCATTGCCCTTTAATATGTTTACCACCAGTATCTGGAACAGCCGACGTATTTTTTAAACAAGTGATGGGCCTGGCCTCCAGAGGTGTACGAGTTATAGCAGCAGAACCTCCACCATATTGGAACATGAAAGAATGGATTGATGGTTTTAAGAGACTAATAAATTATTTAGAATTAGACAAAGTGCATATTTTTGGTGCATCACTCGGTAAGTTGTTATATCAGGCAGGTAAAATGTAATTTAGTTTCATACTCATTTTTTACAATAATTTTGTTTTGTATATTTTATTTGAAACTTCACAAAATTATGTACACATAAAAAGTTTATGTTGAAAAAAAGTAGCCTAAGTATTAGAGGGTTTGTTCATCATCAGTCATAAGCATCATGCTACAGCAATGAAAAAGTGTATTATGGATTAGGCAAGCAAACAAGGCTCACCTGATGGAAAACAACAACATTTTAACATCAAACATTTTGCAAATGCATTGCCACCCTTTAAGGTGGAAATTTTTGGAAGGGAAAGGCATGTATGGGGAAGTAGAGGCAAAAAAAGGAAGGTGGGGGTCAACGGCCGAAATGCAGAAGCACTAACACTTATACTCTGCCTATTTTCTGTGAGGTTGCATTATTTATCTGGTTCAAGCTGGCCTATTCAGCAGCCATGGGAGCTACTACTACTCTACCACTGTTTTTAAATAAAAACATAATGACTATAGAAAAGTTTTATAACTTTGATTAACCACAATGTAATTTCTTTCTTTCATATAGAACTTTGTGACAAAACAATGAAATCCACCTGATTGTAAGCAACAATTTTGCCCATGATGGTACAGTCAGTCATTTTAACTGATTAACACCATGCTGCTTTTTGCTATGTTATTATTTTGGTAAAATTGCCTTTCTAATTAGAATTTTGTAGAGCTAGTTTTACATAACAAATAATGCGGTCCCCATAAAAGAATCCTACTACAACATATATTATTCTATATTTTTAAGTTTTTCATAATATTTTTTCTTTTAAGGAGGATTTATGGCACAGAAGTTTGCAGAGTTAACAAAAAATTGTCCCAGAGTTGCTTCTTTAGTATTGTGTAACACATTTACAGACACTTCTGTTTTTGAGTATAATGATTCTGCAGCATTATTTTGGCTTCTACCATCTTTGGTACTTAAAAGAATGCTCATGGGAAATTTTACTACAGACAAAGTAGACAAGAGAATAGCAGAGTCTATTGATTTTATGGTAGAAAGGGTAAGAAAAAATGTCTAAGTGTTTGTTATCTAATCACAATTTTGATGTAGAATAATAAAGCAGGACAAGTACAAATGTATTAACTTACTTTTCAGTGATAATTGCTATGCTTGATCTAGATTTCTTTAGTTCATATTACATAAACTATCATGCTCTCACTTTTATTTTTAGTTTTAAATTCAAGATCTTTTCAGCTAGAATCACTCAACCAATCAGAATTGGCATCAAGACTTACTCTCAACTGCACACCCTGCTACATTATACCACAGCAACTTAATAACATTCCAATCACAATAATGGATGTGTGGGATGATAGTGCATTGAGCTCAAGAGTGCGCGAAGATCTTTACAAGTCATATCCACAAGCTAAATTGGCACATTTGAAAAGTGGAGGCAATTTTCCATATTTAAGCAGAAGTGATGAAGTTAACCTACATTTACTGGTACCGTTTAATTTTTTTTAAATTATTGACTAGCTTCTAGAGCAAATTCAGGATCTTCTACTCCATAAGATGCTGAAATTAAAAATTTCAATATTATCTGTAATTTATGGAAAATGCTTGCAAATTTATTAAAAAAAAAAAATTTAGGTGATATGGAATATTTTTACTTATTTATTTACATTTTGTTGCAAAGCCTTATAAATAAAAAATAAAAGTCAAACCGGAATAGTCGAAAATGTAAAGAAATTATGAGACAAATGTTTTCAATGTTCAACTAGATGAATTGTATGTTGTATTATACAAAGAGATTTTAAGGATATTATTATATTTTGTTACTTCTTTCTATTATTCTTTTCAGATTCACTTGAGGCAATTTGATGGCACTGAATTATCATCATCATATTTAAGTCTTCTTAAAATGCCTACTCAGTCAAGTACTCAATCTGAAGAAGGCTCAGTCAGTTACTTTAACCAGAGAGATAAGTTTGTTAAAATATCATAAGACACAAAAATCTTGTTAAAATATTTTAATAAGGTTATTGAGAACTTAAATATAACTATCATGACCCATTCCTTTTAATGTGACGAAAAAGTTTTATACTCTTTTTACAGCCTAGTAGGCATATGAAAAAAGCTGAATTTTGGTTGAGTTATAGTTTATATTCAGATTTGCAAAAATCTAAATTTGTTGTGTTATTTATAAAAAAAAATATATTACATTAGATAAGTGAAGACATTCATAACCTATTATAAGCTATTAATTTCACATATATTCAGTTAAATGTATTAAAGCACATGATCTGTCAAATCATAAACAGTTCAGTCAAAAAACTATATTTTGCAATGAATAAATAGGTATATTCTTTGGAAGAACTTTGCTAATATTTTTTACATAATATTATATAGTTGTCAAATGTTTGATAATTATAAATCACAACTAATTTGTTCTATTAAATGGATTGATAGTGAGCAGCTACATTAGTCAGGATAGGCTTTTCATCTGTGTATATGCTTTTAATTTCATCAAACAATGATTATCCTGCTTGTAATGGTGTAAGGTATGGTCATATTATGTATGACATATTTTATACTCATTAAATACTACAAATGCATCAAAAAGACAATACAAAATAGACTATTAATATAAGCTCCTAAGTAATGATGAAATATATGTTTGTATGACATTTTTTTTTATTTTTATATGAATATCCTGTAAAATTATATAGTAAAACCAAACAAAAATATTACTTATTTGTTTTATATTTCAATAAACAATTAATAACTTAACAATTCTATGTTTCTTTTTCTATATTTTGTTGTAACTGTTTCTTCTTTTCCTTTTGAAGTTGTAATGCTTTTTCTCTTTCCTCATCATCTGAAAAGTATTCTGCTAAACTATCATCAACATGGTCTACTGCTTGACCAGCTAATGTGGTACCTTTATCCGAAAGTGTATGAACTAGAGGATTTGCATAATTCACATCAGTAACACTAGATGGGGTTTGTCGGTTATTGTGAGCTGTTACCGTTGAGTATATTGACATTGCCTGTAATAAAATAAATTTACCAGTAATAATAATAATATTTTGGATTGCGTGAATAAAGATATGAGTGTGAAAGGTGTGACTGAGGAGATGACGGCTGATAGAGGAGTATGGAAGAAAAATACATGTTATGCCGACCCCACCTAGTGGGATAAGGGCAGGAGAAAGAATTATAATAATAATATTAAAATAATAGTCATTTTATGAATATTCGTCATTTGTATCTTAGCAAAATCAAGAAACCATGTGAAGTTAATAAAATAACAAGTATAGAGCAGGAACAATGTGTTATTATATTATATGACTAAAACCTTTTGTATAATTAAAAATTTACCTGAGCAACTAGACTAGAGATGTCACCGGCGTTTGCAGGTAAAATGAGCGTGTTATTTGTCCGTGCTAGTTTATTAAATGCAGAAACATATTGTTCTGCCAAAGTAAGAGATGCAGCATGCTTGCTATCCTGTTAAAATATTGTTATTATTAAACATATATAATTAAACTGATAATTTTTGATTATTAAGGAAATACGCAGCTAAGAGAGAGCGAGAGAATGTCGGGTTTAAGCAAGGTATCACTATCAAAGTAAAATTATATGTGTACATAATTTACGTCGTGATAAACATTTAGACAATAATTTTCAAAATCGGTATCGAATCTTTATGATAAATGGTATGACAAAAGTCTGTTTAAAATTGTAGAACATTTTAGCTATTATCCAATGGCATAGTCCAAAGTTAACCTGGTGAGCCAAAGCATTGGCTATTAGTTTAAGGCCTCGTGCTCTTGCTTCGGCGACAGCAAGCATGGCTTGCGCTTCACCAGACGCCTTATTTATCTGTTCCTGTTTCTCAGCCTCTAAAAACAAAAAAAAGTCAATGAAAAAAAATAAAGCCATTTATTTTTATATTTAATATTACATACTATTATTAATACAGCCTTGGACTGTATTATTTAATTACATATCAATTTTAATTATACTTAAATTTATAATTATATATAACAAATGACTGGCCTATTGGTGCAGTAGTTAGTGTTCCTGACTGCAAAACCAAAGGTTGTGGTTTCGATTCCCACCCAGGACTAAATATTTGTGCGATGAGCATAGGTATTTGTTCTGTGTCTGGGTGTTGTTTATCTATATAAGTATATATTTAAAGATATATAAGTATGTATATCAGTTGTCTGATTACCATAGTACAGGCTCTGCCTAGTTTGGGATCAGATGGCAAAATGTGAGATGTCCCATGATATTATATTATTATTATTATAAATTATTTACCTGAGGCCAATATTCTGGCCTGACGTTTGCCTTCAGCAACATTTATATCTGCTGCCCGTACTCCCTCAGACTCTAATATAGCAGCACGTTTTCTACGCTCTGCCTCTACTTGCATTTGCATGGCTTCATGAACACGTGATGGTAATTTTATATCACCTAAAAGTGTATTTGTAAAAAAAATTAATCAACCTAGGTGAATTTGGAAATAAGATATGTATGTTGCAACTCCAACTAAGAAACAACAACATGAAGTCATTGCCCTCTGTGGGGTTCGAACCAAACGAAACCGCGGGCCTATACTGACCTATACCACTAGGCCACAGAGGCATCTTGACTGTAGGTATACATCAGCAGATGTATTGTTTTAACTAATGTGAATCACTGTTATAATATATATTTTCGAAAAGGTTAATTGGTAGTTTTACATTTGTTATTCCTACTTACGAATCTCATACCGAAGACAAGCTATGCCCCAAGCTTCACTAGCTTTGTTAATAGCATCTACCATGGATACATTAAGAGATTCTCTTTCCCTGAAGACTTTATCAAGAGATATTTTGCCCAGTTCTGATCTCATTGTTGTTTGTGCTAATTGTGTGATGGCAAATTCAGGATCTTCTACTCCATAAGATGCTGAAATTAAAAATTTCAATATTATGTATAATTTATGGTAAATTTATCAAAAACTTGGAGGACAAGTGTTATGTGCTAAGTGTGTATCAGTTATTAAAAAAAAGGGTTCAAAGTTATAGAATTGAAATTTTAAAACATATGTCTTAGTAATATTTAAAATATATTTGTAAAATTTTCTTCTAAACATATATACAATTCAGTAAAATTATTAAATATTATGGTATTATTTTTACCTAAATAAGGATCCTCAATCCGAAGGTACAGTACACCATCAATACTAAGAGTAACATTATCTGAAGTAATAGCACTCTGTTTTGGAACATCAATTGCTATTTCCTTTAAACTTTGAACATATTTAATCTTATCAACAATAGGCCAAAGTAGATTTAATCCTGGTTCAAGTAATCTGTGAAATTTTCCCATACGCTCAACAATCCATGCCTAAAAATATATTTTCTTCAGTTAAAAAATAATATATTCTACAATAACATCTTGCAGTGCAAAAAATGATTTATTTAATATAAATATATTTTTCTGTGAATTAGAATTAAATAACTTATTCTAACTTGAAAATATGTAGTTTACATTTGGTTGAAAAATTGTATTTAAAATAATCATCAGCGTTTTTGTAAGCAAAGATATAAAGTATAAAATAGAAATAAACTAACCTCTTGCTGTGGAACAAACATTATTATTGTATTTAGAGGAGTCGTTGACCGATTCCTCGTCGTTATACTATATAGAAACCGTGCTTCATTTTGATGTTCCAATTTACTGACATTCTGAAAAACGATAAACAAATATTAAAAATCTTACACGCTTCCCTTTTCTTTGAATTGAAATTCGTAAATTAAAAATTACTTTTAAATGTAGAGTCCTAGATATCAGGAACTTAGAACGTGTAAACATCTTTCCTTAACAAAACAATACTGTCACTCGAAGATATATTAATCAAATTTTAATTACAGCTAATGCCTTTTTCCATATCCAACAATATCACAATAGTCGATTATCACTAACATCGATGTTACCATCTTATAAAAACTGATAGTAGTCAGGGATGAACGATACCAAGAAGTATCGATAATTTTACTCGAGCAGTTGTAAAATATCGATATTTACTCGAACTCGACTAAAAAGTATAAATACCTACCTATATCGAATTTTTTTAAAGCAGGAAATTTAAAAAAAAATAAGTATTGAAAATGATTAGGGATAAACAATATTCGATCCCTAATCACAAGTAATACATAATAAAGCTGTGACAAAAAAACTGTTTTATAGTGGTTCCCAAAAATAATAACATTTAGTTTGTTGGTGATTTCTGGATGATGGTAATTTTAAGTGAGTCATCATTATAAAAATGTATTTCACGAGGCACAGAAAATATTTAAATTAATTAAAAATGACGGAATAATATGATTATAGTCATTTAATCGTGGATAACACAGACATAGGTGTTTAATATAGTAAATTCTAAATCCAACATAAAACTGTAACCAGTGTAATAACGAGTTCTTGTTTTAACGTAATTTTCCACTGCTGCTGCCGTTTTACAAGCCGTTTACAAGAAATTGAATTATTGATTAAAAATCTTTTCAAAAATGTACAATATAAACAGAAATATATGTTGATCACTTATAAATAATGTTTTGAATAAAACACACGACGCTCTAATTTGATGACCAGACTGGTCATCAAGTTGACCCGTTTTCGATTTTTTTTTTTGTATTCTCCAAGGGGTCAAGGTAGCAAAAAGATATATTAAATAGTTTTTTATTTTGTATGTTTCATTTTTAGTAAAGGTGCAACGAAGATACAGTTTTTCTGAGAACTAAAAATGACGATCGGACTTCGTCGTAAATTAGTCATCGCCGTCACTTGTTCGACACGTACGCATATTCAAACCGTCCCGTCCCGGCTTCGCACGGATGCACATTCATATGTAGACCTTTACTCTCCATTAATCCCACAAGTAGTTTTATTTTATTTACCTATAAATCAATTTTTTCCTAAGTTTTTTTTATTAATAATATTTTTGTTGCTTTAGATGTTTTATTTCTTTAACTTATGTTATTTTTTATATTTTTATTTAAAGGCATTTTTTAATTTAGGATATTTAGTATTTATATGTTTTTGTGAACATTCAACACTACATTCCTTTGCTCGTGCTCGCGATTTTCTAGCAAGGCGCTGCGAGCGA
The DNA here is from genome assembly GCA_018247575.1 of Eurytides lysithous rurik. Taxonomy (NCBI): domain Eukaryota; kingdom Metazoa; phylum Arthropoda; class Insecta; order Lepidoptera; family Papilionidae; genus Eurytides; species Eurytides lysithous. The sequence continues at coordinate 8,004 of DWHO01004571.1, forward strand.
GCGTTCGGTGCTCTATTGTCGTCCGTACAGCTGTATGAATTAAAGGCTATTAATAATTGGACGTCGCATTATGGAATATACATCAATCCAAATAAGTATCACGCCATGGTGGTTAGAGGCTCTCAATTGATAGCCAATAGACTATACGAGTCTGCCTGCCATCAGATACGACAACAACGAAATTGCTCTTTCGATCTTGTTAAAGATCTAGGTTTTTACATGGACAATACAATGAGTTGGAGGGTACAAGTAGGCGAGGTCAGCCGTAAAGTCTCTGCAACATTACAAACCCTGTATCGTCTTAAGAATTTTCTTATCACTAAAACAACGCTTATGCTTGTAGAAAAATTTGTATTACTCATAACCGATTATGCAGATGTGTTTTACCCTGACTTAAACAAAGATTTTATCAATAAGTTAGAACACCTATGTAACAACTGTATCCGATACATTTTTAGCCTTCGAAAGTATGACCATGTCACCGAATATCGTCTTGAATGGCTTACGATCCAATAAAGGCGAAACTCCAGGGTTTTACTACTTCTTTTTTTGACCCTAAACGACCCAGCTTCTTCATCTTATTTAAAGGAACATTTTCAATATCTATCGTTGAATACGACTCCGATCTTCGTCTAATCTAAAACTCAGTATTCCTCAACATACTTCTTCCTTCGTTGCGAACTCTTTCACTGTTCAGGCTACACTGCTCTGGAACCTTTTACCTAAAGATATACGTAGAGCATCAGACAGTTTCTTTCATACGTCATTATTATTTAGAACATTGACCATTGTGAAGGTGATTTTCATTGCCACTAATAATAATATGTAAATGCGTGAATGTGTGGTTAAACGTATATATATATGTATATATTCATATTTATGTATTATATTTTATAATTATATAAAATAAAGTATTTATTATTTTATCTATTAATTATTTTGTAATTTTACTTGTTTAATGATATGTATTTCTATTTTTATTGCACCTATCACAAAGTCTCTCCACGCCTCGGGTTGACTGGGGGAAAATGCCCAATGGTATTAAGTCCCCCCTTTGTAATTCCTAGCTCTAAGGTATTGGAATGAAGCGTTAATAAATAAATGATGATCTCCCATTTTTCTGCTAGATGAAGTAAACGATCAGCGTGAAATTCCCGTGCACGTGTTCGCGAGTTTCTTGCACTAGTTCGGGGCTAGTTTCACAGGCCCACGATTGCGACGCGTACTCTCTCTGACTTGCGAAATGATCTGAATTTTCAAAATAAACAGGGTACATAGTAACATTATGATAATAAATATAAAAGAAAATAAAATATATAGTAAACTTCAAAAATACATATATGAATATAAAATACGCCAGGAAAGATTTTAGTAGTTTAAAAAAAAACTTTTGATAAATACTTCTTATGAAAAGTGTGAGAATACGATAAAAATTGAACAGAAAAGGTTAAATAAAATAATTTATAAGTAGTTTTGAAAATAACTTTTTAACTGGAACAAAAAAATGTGCAATGAAAAAAGTCAAATATTCAATGTTAGTTGCGTCCGTTGCGTTGGGCTTCTTGCGTTTGGAACTGCGCGGCTACCTATAAAAAGTTTTTTTTTTGTAAAACAAACAGTTTTAAACAGGTGTTTTTTTTTCTATTTTTGTAGTAGTTTTTCACCGATTTTAATCAATTGCTTCCGCGTGAGGCCTCTACGAGGTTCAGTTTCGTGACTTCACAAAAAAAAATGTTGATGACTGATCCATTCCAAAATTGGTATATCGCTTCGGACCATTGAAAATAAAAAAAATGGACAGAACAAATATTTGATGTTTTAATCTGAAATATCATTTTTATTTATGATATTGTAGGTAATTGATTACTGTGAGAAATGAATTTCAAATGAAGCGCTTTTAATTAATCGAAGATATAAGCCCGAAATATTGATTTAATATAATTTAGAATTGTGCTACGATTGAAATAGTTTTTAAACAAGTTTAAAATATTGTTTTACACATGTTCTAAACTGTGTTTTAAACACGTCATAAAAAACATTGTTTTTTTAAAACCTGTACAACACTTTGTATTAAACATGCCAACCCTGGCGGCTACCCATTTTATTACATGTGACATTTGTAAATTCGTTACATCTTTTGAATGAGATGTCTAATTCAAAAAGCAATCTATCTCTATTAAAATATGAGAATATTAAAATATACGAAATCATTTATTTGGATAAGGATTAATACTAAAGTATTGATGACATGGGATTTTGGTCGGCATTACTATCAACTTTAAAATATAAAAAAGTAGTTATAGTAACGTAACCACAACAGTTCGACATATGATATCGCGAAGTTTTTTGAAGATATTGATATGCTCCTTAATATTGTAGATTATTTTTTTTTGTTTCATCATCAATAGTTTGCGCAGCGCATGCGATGAAAGATATTTTATGGCCCATTTTTTACACCTTAGATTACATTATTGAAGTTTTAATAGGGATCCCTAATCTTCTCCAGCAATAAATATAGCCTATGCTACTCATAATGTATCATTCTAATAGTTAAAGAATTTTTGTAATGGGTCCAGTAGTTTGTGAGTTTAACCGTTACAAACATACAAATCTTTTCTCTTTATAATATTAGTGTAGATTGATACTTATTTTGGTAGCAAAGAATATAATTTAATTTTGCATCCAGTCGCAAATAACAAAAGTGATGATAAATGGGTTTTAACCTATTAGGTATAAATTCGCATTAGAAAATTTGAGGCCATTTTCCGCGACGAACTACTTTAATCAGAATATGAAAACGTTTTTGTCGTCTTAGAACACAAAACGGTTAGTCCTTGAAACTTCCAGCACTATCTGAAGTTGAATTTTCAATCAGAACCCACCGCCGGGGGGCCCGTCTGCGCTCTCTACACCGACACACAGTAGCTCAACAAACACGGTAGGAAGAGTTCGCCTTCGAGCACGGCGAA
>DWHO01004572.1:0-10972 GCA_018247575.1 Eurytides lysithous rurik
TGTGAGGTCGTGGTACTTACCCGGTTCGAGCCGGCCCATTCAGCAGCGGGAACAGCTGCGTGGCTCTACCACCGACACATATGTACGAAATTTATAAAACACGTTTAAACGATTGAAAAAAAAATATTTGTTTATATTCAATAACGTAGAGATGTATTCATCTAAAATGGCTTCTAGAAAAACGTAACGAAAAAGACGTTATATGCCATTTTGGAATAGAATTCATATTCTTTAAAAGTTCAGATTTTTTTTTGATTCCACATAAAATTAAATTGTGGTAGTTACTTTTGCCTCGTTATTTTTGCCTCAAATACTTTTTGATCGATCACACTGAACTTTATGTATGCACGTTTGCATATTTTCGTGAAACCGTTAATGTTATCTTCTTTCTCGTAAGTTGTCATCAGACAACGATGTGAAGCATCAACTTTTATATATCCACATATACTTCGAAGTAAACGTTGCCAGGACAATATATGTCAGTTAATAGATAGGACTCTAAAATATGTTCATGATCTAGAAAAAATATATCGTAGCGGCATAAGTGTCGTACTAAGAATGAAATCAGTGATACACTTCCTTGATAACCTATTTTCACTTGTATTCGTCTCGCCCTGATACTTTATTATTTCGCCCTAGATACCGCAGGTCAAGGACAAACGGTCCCCCTCTGGTTTTGACTCAACGGCCCGACAGGGCCACAAATTTCATAAAAATAATTTCCCATTGTTTGTTTTCATATTTATATAATTAACTTAATATGCTGACTTATTCGGTTGTAGCATTAACTAATAGACCGAACCGTTTTGATAGTAGTTAACAACAAACAAATTCCAAAATGAAGGTTTCACCGATAAGTTTCCTAACAGTAGTCTAGTTCATACTCATTTCTACATTGAACTAATTACAGCGAAATTAATAAGAACGGAAAGGATATATACTTACAGTACGGTCCGATTTAAACCTACGCGATGTTACGTAAAGGTAACTCATTATATAGCGTAACTGGAAAAATCACAGCATAAATCCGTGTTTTCTACTATAATATAAATAACTACACTTCGGTAAATAAAATTGAAATGTCTTTTTGTAAATGTATTGTACAAGTGAAGTTATTTAGATCTGACATTAACTTATCTATATTTTATAATATAAGGTTCGATGATAGTCTCGTCACGGTATAAATATAAAAATGACAATGTAGCGTAGTTGATGACCCGAACTACTGGAATTAAGAACTTAAAAGTCTTATTGCACCTTACATAGTAAACCTACTTAGGAAAATTCTTTAGTAAAGTGTTCAAATCCATGATAGAAATATTTTTTTTATCAAGGACGAAGTTTTGTCAAATTATCAATGGTATTTTGCCAAAATAGTCGTTGACCACAACAAATAAAATACATACACTTATCTGATATAAAATCTGAACATGGTGTAATTATATAAAGTATTTTATCATATCACTTTTCACGATACTTCTTCATATAATCCATAACCTTAACAAACCTCACAGTCATTCATGCGCACGCATGAAATCGTTAAAGAAGAGATATAAAGCTTTTTCAACGTGATAATATGCCAATTAATGATGGTTTCGTAGGTCACTTCGGGCGCTCTAAAGTACCACTAGTGGTCTACAGACTGCTAGTTAAGAACCGCTAATGCAACGAGATCGACGCGGACGGGGCTGCAGATATCAGCACATATGACATAATCTGCGGCCTATCTGATATATCTGTATCTGATCCTGTTTTCATGGCTGCCGCGTAGCGTTCATGAATACAAAAAACTTACAATTTTTAATAGGTGTATAGTTATAAATTTTTAAACTACGAAGTTTCTACAACTTATGGGTGTTGTTGTAACTCGTCTGGTTGAAATGAAATGCATGCATTTTACATTATTGGATACCCTGATATCAGATTTAATGTCGATTGCTTTGTGAACCTCTCTAAAAGATGACGTAAAACCCATTTTAAGTATTGACACGACCGACGTTTCACTTTGGCATAAGTCCAACTACAAAAAAAAAAGAAATTATAAAGTGAACTTTATAACTTTTACCTATAACTTAAATTTTAAAAATAAAAATATTCGATATACATTACTACAAAAATAGCAAAATTCTTTTATCATCATATGATAGACAGTGAGATTGCTTACTTATTTCACGATACCATGGCATCTAACACATGTCTCCATAAATTTTTCAAGATCTTTTTGATTTAATGTATTCCGTAACGTTACACCAGTGAACGAAACTATAATCAAACTCAGAGCTCTGCGAGATCATGCATTAAAATAACGTTTTATAAAAGAAGTTTCTTTCTTTATAAAAATTATATTTGTTGCTTCCTTTAGAATAAGCTGCATTTGTTTCGAAATTCACAGTCTTAACTTTACTATAAAATATAATCACAGGACATTCAAAATGATCATCAGTTTTTATTTTGTTTATTATCAACAAATTAAAATTAATACTATCTACGATATAAAATGGAATATATCTAAGATTCGGTAAAAATCAAAAAAGGTAAAAGTCTCCATTTGACACTTTTAAACACTACGACTTGATTTTTAATTTAAGTTAAAATACAAGTGCTGCTATTTCCATTAAACTAATTTTGGACATTTATAGGTACTTATTTTAGTATCCGCTCACGAATCACGATTAATGATGTCTTTGTTCATACGTAATATAAACTCGGGTTTCTAATGAATTATTCAAGGCGATCCATTAAACACTCTAGAAATGCAAGGGTACACTCGGAAAAGAAAGAAAAAAATATTTGAAGCCGTAAATTCTCTTACTTAAAAATTTATTTACACTCTTATTTTATTTATTCTCTTACTAAAAGTATTATTTACACCTAAGAGTCACCATTAAGCAGGGACTAAATGTTTTTGTTTAACAACCCACAGTGAAAAGCGATGATATTCGTTTCGTAGCTTACGTAGTTTCTGTAGTTGCGAATCGTAAATCACAAAGTCTAATTTATGCAAGGATGGCATTTCCGGGAAGCACTAACATCTATTTTAACGACGATCTGACAACTTTGAACAAAGCTCTTTCAAATGAAACTAAATTGGCTGTATAGGAATACTACGTCCAATATGTGTTGCAAGATTAGTAAGAAAAAATTCGAATTCTCGTTTTTTTTTAACAAAAAGAGAAAAGGGTCTGTTAAAAACTATTCAATCAACTCATTAATAAATATATTAAGGTGTATCATGTTAACTTATCACGCGGACCGCTGTTTGGGATACTCTAGGTATTCGTCATCATGCATATGTCTATTGTTGGCATATCATATGTTCAATCAGAGCTGTAAGGTTCACTTGTATTCATGTAACTTTTTCATCTATTGGCAAGGTACTAAGACTGAGTATGACTTTTTTTATCTTGCTTACAACCTTGTGGCTACTTACTGTGGTTTTTTTGTTTTTCCATTTTATTACATACACTATGTATAAATTTCATTTAAGAGAATTTCTCTGTACATTTTTTTGTTTTTATTTTATTTTAAAATTATATTTGTTCTTTTTGGCTTACCTAAATCTTACCGTCGACTCTAATTCGCATAAACATCATATTAATACCTATTATAAACGACACTTCGTGTATTTCAGTCGTAGTCAGGATTAGACTGAGTTTTAACTATAGTGAATGTGCCGTAGAACATTCTTCGATTTTTTGAATAAAAATGTTATCATTGAGTTGGTTGTAGAATCCTTTACGTGAAATAATGGGAATTCAAAACAAAAACATATCATTACATATCGCGATGTCACAGATATCACATACTTCAACTTAAGTAAATAAGAACAGCTGCTGACATTATTCTTCTAACAAACTTATCATTTAATATGTATATATACTACTACATAATACTATGGCACTGAGAGCGTTTTCAACAAACATTTTAATTATTTTAGGTCTCTAGTTTACATCCTTGTTAAGTTGACAATTTTTAAATTATCTCTAATTTTGATACAGCCTGGTGGCGATTCCCCTAGGTGTGCTATCTTCAACAAAATCACGTTTAGCACACAAACATACTTCTACCATTGAAAAAATCATGTTCTTACATATATTTGTGACAATTGACGACGATTTACTCATAAAGATTACTTAGACTCCGTTCCTAGTAAGAAAAAATGTAGTTACACTTAGCTCGCGTTGCGAATATGTATGTGAAAATTTGTCAGTTTGTATAAATTATCCTTTCCATCAAAATTCGCGAAAGTGTAATAAAATCAGTTTGGATGATTAATATTGCACGGTGTCGCCTCGTCCATTCCCCAAACTAGTCGGCTCGCTGATGACGTCGTATTGTTCGTTTCGATTAAATCAATGTTTAAATTAGTAAGCGCAAACCCTTTGTACTCGATTAGGTTACTCATTTTGATTGAAACTAGGTTTAATTTAAGTTTGCGGCGGATCGGTCAAGTACGATTAAGGATTATTTTAGCGTATTTCAAACAGTTATGAACAATATTATTTCAATAATATGAAATAAGCCCATAAGGAAACTTTTTTTGTTTTTTATTTTTATATTTTATTTTACAATTTATTATGATTACGATTCTGGTTTCAAATCATTACTTTTAATAGTTTTTGAAAATGTATTTTGATAGTTTTCTGCAAAATTATGACAGTTTCAAGATGGATAGGATTTATGAATATTTAAGATTCATGAAAGGAATCTATGATGCAGAATGTTCATTTGTTAAAAGTCATTCAAAAAACAACTTATTGCAGAGTCCGTTTGGGGTGGTATAGTGATACCATGAATGCAGTGGCATTGCCAGCTATGCAATGGCTAAGCAGAAATGCGTAATCACTACCGTGCTTCAGTCTAAAGAGTAATATTAATAATATTGCCTGTGAAATTATTGGTCATAGAGTTCGATCAAAAGCCAAGTAGATTTTGTAAGGCACGGTGTTGTTATGAGAAAGCGCCTAACTGAATATCAGATACATGACTTACTCGACACGTCGCTACAACTCCTAAAAATAAAAAAATAGATAAAGACTCTACACTTAGACGATTATTTCAACAAATCAACCATTTGGTGTATTTCAACAATAACAAGTAACATCGTCCCGATCGATTAGATCAGCCAAATGCGCAGGATATGTTATAGTGCACAAACTTTTGCGCATACACGGTAGCTCTCATTCTTTATTCTAATAGCCTGATGGGACCGATAAAAGAAACTACCGGGATCAGGCACAAAGGCGGTGAACTGACCACTTAATAACGCCTTCTCCAAGCCATCGCTAGATGGCGTCGTTAAGAAGCCGTGACCGACTTTTACATCCGACGCATGGATGATCTTACTTTTCAGGCAATTGAGTGATTAGCCCGTAATTCGCTAATCAAACTAAGAACAACAACACAACGTCAGTTTTTTAGCCACCCCCTCCCGTTTTCGCCCACCCCTTTCCTGCCTTTTCATTCAAAAATTTCGATACTGCAAATTTCCATGGCCAGCTGTAATTGCTTTGCTCGTTGCTCGCCGCTTGCTTGTTTGCCTGTCTATTCAATTTTAATTTATTTTAGCCTATCAAAATTTCAAGCAATCGTTAAGTGACTATTGGCTTATCAAACATTCGTTCAGACGTGATCTCATACAATTTTTAATTCTAAAAATTGCTGACATTCAAGCCATTTAAAAAAAGGTAGAAATAAATAAAATGTAACCTCATTCTTTTTATTGGCCTTGGTGAAAAATTCTTTGTTATTTCCGTATGCATTCATTTAATAACAATGAAATATTAATGAGTAATTGTGTCCACAACTGCAGAGATTTCAAAGATAACAAAAGACTCCTCAGGTTAAGTGGTAGCAATCTTAGGTCGCAATGTTTGAGTTTTGCAAAAATTCGATTTTATTATATTGTAATTTCCTTAGATATATAGATATTACTATACGAGAAAACAACATTTAACATTTCAAGAAATTTCAATACCTTTGTAACGGACAGTATATATATATATTTTTTAATTATAAAACAAGATATTTCTATAGAGGGACAATGTTTTTTTCTTTAAAAAAAAACAAAAACTATATAAAATAACATGAATTCACTCCAGAATCGTTACTGCTAATGAATGTATTTTAGGATTCTGAGGTAGCCATTCCAAATTATTGTTAATAAAAAATCAAGAATTAATTATATCAACAGATACCAAATTAGGGACGTAGGTTTCGTATTTTTAAACCCATTCATAGCATAGACGCACCGCTATAAACGGCTAATCGGTCAAGAATAATTATTCATGCTTGTCTAACTTTATATTTCTTATCTATGACCATTAATCAATCAACACTGTTGAGATATTTGCAGACTTTTACCCCATATCTAGGGTAGCTAGACATACGAATCGTTTTAAGTTTTTGTACATAATGGTTTTTAACTTTGTTCATAATCAAACATTACAAATTTCAGATGGATGTATCGTCAAAAATAATATGTCCATTACGGCTGAAGGTACGTTAATACTAACGGTATTAAGTACATAAGTTTAAATAACAGTCTCCATGGTAGGAAGATCTTTTTCTGAAAAAAAATATTCTTGTTTCAACCAGTGGAAAGCTTATGAACAAACAAACGCTAGTAGTCAGTTAAAAAGTTAGTTAAGCTTTTTGGTCAATTCAATGAATTGTTTGTTTTAAACATTTGGAATAAGAAGAACAGAAATCAATGGTACAGGAATTTTGCACCCGAGATTTTTAATTAAGAAGCAAGCAGAACTTTGCTTCCATATACATGGACTTGGGATTCCATATAACATTTACACAAAAAAAACATCACAGCCCACAGAAGTCGTATATTTTGTTGTATCTTCTGTAATCTGCTATATTCTTTTCTCCGAAACTGACATCTATTTGATGGTGTACTTAAGTTTATGAAATCAAATTAGATGTTCAATCAAATTGAACGAATTGAATGAATCAAATCAAAGTATTACGCAACTTTAATGCGTAATACTTTGATCAAGCAGTAAATATGAATACTTATATATTTTCGGACCTATATATTTCGAAATACTTGCTCGTCATAATCTATAGGCTATTAATGCGAAAATAAACCTGTTTAGTTAACTATTTGATTAAACAAGAAATTAACTAATAACTCGTGGAATGTCACAGGTTATTAATTAAAATAGCTAATTGTTTGAAGTCAGTGAATTATTTATCGCTTCAAACAAATATACTAACCCTACCTCGTTTCGTGATTAACACTTTTTTTCTATAATTAATATATAAAACGATGGTTATATATTTTCAATAATCAACATAACCTTTACTAAACAACATTATATAACATAATCTCACCTAATAACAGATATAAATAGCAAGTGGCTTTATATCGTATATGTTTTAAACTTCAGATAATATTTATAATACTTATAGATAGCTAGACTTAAACGTAACGTAAACGTGTTTAATTGTGGTATTTATGAGTTGACAATAATAGTATAAATGTAGACAATGAACGTATTCGATTCGTTAAAAATATCCCTTGATGTTAACGTACGTCTCAATTTTTTACAAAATAACATTTTTTCCGCAAATATCTTCGTCAATATACCTCAGAGATGCTATTAGATGCAGTAAACATTTGAGTAACAAATCTTACTTAAAAATGTAGATATTACAAAATCAATAGTTTTGAACTTAACAAAATGTTTCAAAATGTAAGTAATAGTTAAAAAATGATTAATTGAAATTAACAGATACATTTATACAGCAAAAAATAATTTATTAAATTAACACTTTAATGACGAATAGTTACTTAAGTTTAAAGAAATCCTGTGATTTTCAACACTATACTAGTTAAATTTGCCCAAATTATTGCAAGAAACTGTTAAAGGAGTTTAAAATGATAAAAGTTGCGATGATTTTAATAATAATTTAAGAGGACCATTATGTCCAAGACCAAGGACATTTATGTCCCCTATTTTTTTATAAAATTTGTTATATGTAAATTTTGTCACATATTTCGAAAAAAGCATTTAATAGGCCAAAGTTAAAGGGTCAGAGCCGTATCGAATCATTTGCAAATTGCCCACCTCAAAGTGTCAAATTGCCCCCCTTTGGGGCGTACGCCCCCTATTGGGAAACATTGCTATATAGGATATTTTTTATTGTTTAAGGTATAACCTTATTAATAACGCATGTGCCGCCTAAGGCAATCCGTATGAAATATACATTTTTAAAAAGTATATTCTTTAAAAAAAACTTCATATAAAATAAATTGTATACTACAAATTAAACACCACCAAATTATTAGAAATGATCACTTCAAAATGTTAGTAGGCACGTTAATGCATAAAAATATAGTTATATGCCCAAGATAAGGCGGGTAACTTTTTTTTCACTATATTATATATCAACTTACATGACAACAGATTCGTGGTGTGCGGAAACTATATATAACAGCAGATTTATAAATGTAATTTGTCTCAGTTTATACCTTACATGTAACGCACACGTGTACATACATACATAAATATGTTAATGTTTGAAATTACTCATTGTCATGTGAACAACGAAACTAATATGTCATATTCTTGTATATAGAATCTCATTACAGTGTGTCACAATTAAGCGTGAACCCAAATTTATTTCGTGCGAATGTAAACGAATTTAATTTGACGTCAAGTATTCACTTCCTATGACGGCCTGTGTGGTAATCACAATTTGCGTCGTGAATTCAAATATTGCTATGCGTCAACAAGTTCCCAATAATAAAGCGTTGGCAACTTGATCGATCTTGGATCGAGAAGTAGGCCTCAAGCTATCGCCAATAGTTTATCCTAAGATATATGATGTTTACGTATCGCATTATTCTTCTAAAATTTAGGTTTTTAGGATTATAGTCAATGCAAATAGGGTACTACGAAGTAATCTTTACCATGAGTCCGAGCTGAAGAAACCTCTCTTATGTGATAATATCAGAGATACAGTAATGAAAAAAAAATCATAAACGGTACATTTACACATAACTAACTATACATATAACCTTAATACTGTACTATAACTATGAAACAAGGTATTTCCCGATTGATGCTTTTTTTTCAATTTTATATGACTATTTTGGACATCGTCTGGTCGCTCCAATATGTTATAAAAGTACGATATGCTCTATAAACGCCACTCTATCCTTGTATAAAGTACGGCCATAGGATGGATATAATTTTATAGCGAATGGTACGTTAGCTAGCTAGCTAACATTTTGTTTGACTTTATTACAAATTCCGACGGAGTATATTTGGCTAAGGTGACATTGCTACAATATATTGATACAAGAGGAATGCGATTGCTTATTAATTTTTGCTGGGCTTGTCTCCTTCGATCTATGAACTACAAGAACTTTAATTATAATCGTTTGAAATAAGAATAAAAAAATGCAAAAGTAATAAATTTAACTATGATAATTATTATTATCATTAACTTTATATGTTATGTAAACTTATTTTTTTTCGCCTCTTCTTCTCAGGACTGAAGCTTTTTTTCCAAAAAGGTAGTAGAATCATAAGACGTCAACAAGTGATAGTAAGTCAATCCAATTTTAAATAAAGAATTTTGACATTGACTTTGAATATAATAAATATAACATAATGTGGTTTCTTTGAGATATTTTTTTTAAAATTTTAGATTTTTTTCAGTCTGTCAGGTCGTACGTCGTCGTGCGTCGTCACTTTGCGTAATATATAAAAAATGGCGTTTAAGAGCGATTCATTAGCTGTGTTTTATGTCAAGGTTCGATTTCAAACTGTGTTCTGAACTACAATCAATAAATAGTATTGTAAAATATACAGCACTTTGCTTAGATGAAAGTATAGTCATTAGACAAAAATCTTTTTATAAGTAAATATCTCAAAAATTTTAAGCCGTTTTTCTATTGCTTTGAAACGATAGTAAATATATATACTATATATTTACTATATTGACAGATGAGAATATCATTCCGTGATGGACACAAATGAAATACAAAGTGTTCAAAAGCGATAATAAATGTATTTTGATTTTAACAAATGATATATGATCACGTTGTTGTAATTAATATTAAAGAAAAAAATATAACCGAAATTCCATGAACATGGTTTGGTTTTAAAACACCACTCAGCTGTTTTCCGATTGTATTTGTACATTCGGATTTAGAAATCAGATGTATCGGAGTAATTTGTGGTGGAATAAACGTTGTCAGGATTTCCGTTTGAGTTTCAGGGAAATAGGCGCACATGCCACTCTAGTCACGGCCTTTTCCCTATTTAATGATTTGTTTTGAAAATGAGTTAAATACACCAAACATAAAATTTCTAAAAAATTACTAAAACTTTCACATTCATGATAACTAATAACTGCGTGCTGAAACTAGTACGACTTGCGTTTTAGAAGAGTTGATCGTTGAAATATCATAAATACTAATATAATATCATAAAATGCTCTTATATAATTGAAATTAAATTTTGTATCAGTTCCTGTGTAAGTTGTCAAAAAACTTATCGTTACCCATCTGAAGATGAAGTGAATTTTGTCACCTTTACTTAATTGCGTAAATGAATTTTGAAATACGCCCAATTTTCTGCTTCTAAACATTGAATTTTGACATGAATTCACTATGGTTTTGGGCGAAAAGAGAATGTGATCCGTTGCTTTTTGTACTTTGTCATTTTGTTATTCAGAGAGCCTAACTGAGATTAATCAATATTATTGTGATAATATTACAAAGGCCTGTTATTTATCCACGAACAGTGTTTTCTTCGAAATAACAAATAAGTTCCAAAATTTTGTACGTTTTTATAAATATACCCATATAAATCAAACCATGTAAAATGAAGAAACCAACCTTCTCACCGTCCATGAGCTAGTAATGTACGTACAGTACCCGGCAACAAATAATGCACATCGGTAGTCAGAAAGAGATAATTGGTTAGTATCGGCTTTGTAGAGC
>DWHO01004573.1:0-10972 GCA_018247575.1 Eurytides lysithous rurik
CGTACAAATATTTACCCGGGTGGGAATCGAACCCACGACCTGCGACGCCGAAGCCAATAGCTTAGCATCTGCGCCAAACGGTCACCAAATATGACAGAAATTATAAACCCATGGTAAATGAAATAGCACACATAGTACTTATTTAGATATGAAAATGTTTTTATTTTCATTTTCATTTGCATTCAAAATTCAAAATTTGTAATTGTGACGGGAATTGTCACCCAACTAGATTTTTTTTCATGGATTAGGAGGCGAAAGGTAGCGGCTCAACTGATATTAAGCAATAACCGTTACCCTTGGATGTTCGCAACTTAAAAAGACTGCGTCTTGAAGGTGGGAATGAGCTCTCTTCTTGAAGGAGTAGGGTACAACTCCGACTTAGAAATTGTATTGGTCTGCAAATAGCGCTGACGACAAAGGATTTCAAAGGTTTGTAGTGCGTGGCAGAAAACACCGCAAAATGCACACTAATAAACATAGAGACGAAACGTCTGAGAGAATGAAGCCGATCGGTAAGGACTGTCGTCGACCATTCGAGCAGCTCTACGTCGGATGCGGTCAAATGGAAAGAGCTGATATCGAGGTGGCCCACCCCGAGGATGACAACAGTACTCCACGTATGGCCGTACTTGGACTTCGTAAAGATTAATAATAATAATGTTATCCAGAACGATTCCGGCCACGGCGGCCGATCTACAAGAGATCAGCCAAGTTCCCTTACACTCATAGCTCGATGGGACGCATAACCGACACGACCGGAGAGAGATCAGGCGCAGAGGCGATGACTTTAAACCGACCTCTTAATAGCGACTTCTCCAAGCTACCGCTTAACAAATCGGAGGTCGTGGGTACTGGTCCCGTTATGTTGTTTTTCTTAGTTTGGTTAGGGCATTAAGGGTTGATCATCCGATTGCCTGAAAGTAAGATGATCCATGCGTCGGATGGACTTTCCGCTTTTTTACATATTCTATTCTTTATTTACAACGTTATAAAATATAATGTTAGTATTATTAACATTATAATATTTGCTGTATTAACATTCTAATATTTATTAATCTCCAAGAAAAAGATTTAAGTTTAAAATTTTAATATTAAAACAAATATATTTAATATTTAATTATGGCCCGTTGCTAAAACAAAACCGAGGGTGGGAATCGACCCCACGACGGGTTCGATTCCCACCCAGGACAAAATATTTGTGTGATGACCATAGGTATTCGTTCTGTGTCTGGGTGTTGTTGATCTATATAAGTATATATTTAAAAATATATAAGTATGTATATCAGTTGATTACCATGCTGATTACCATAGTACAAGCTCTGCCTAGTTTGGGATCAGATGGCAATGTGTAAAATGTCCCATGATATTATTATTATTATTGTAACTGATAAATCGAGCTGTCTTTAAAGTTCCAGTTGTAGAGCAACGGAAGAAGTCCCAATGCTGCTGAATGGTTCAAACTAGATAAGTACCACAGAAAATTGGCGTGAAGTGGAGGTGCTTGTGTTTCGGTGTTTCATTCACACCCACCACACCCACCCCTCCTACTTCCTGATTATGCCTACCCCTTTCTTCCAAAAATTTCCACTTGAAAGGCAACTCATTTGTAACGCGTTTGATGTTGCAAATATCTATGGTCAGTTGTAATTGCTTTCCATCAGGTGAACCACTTACCGCCTACTAAAAAAAAAAAATTGTTTTTGAAAGGCAACTCACCTACGTAAATCAAAGAAGAGTTGAGTGATGTGTACCGAGAATCAGAACCACGTATGACCTCGGTTAGGTAGACGCTGAGTGTTTTGTATGCCCAGCCTATTTATCTTTTTAGGCTGTTCACCACTGAGTTTTTTGCTATTTATCTGCTCAACCATTATTTCTTTTCAGATTACCGCAGTGTTTTTTTAAGCAATATATTTGAAATGTTACATTAAATTTTATATCAAATCATTACACACCGACTTAAGCTGAAAAGCCTTTGTTTCATCTTTAATTCAAAGTTTTAAATGTAAGCCAGGCCACCCAACAACCCATTCTCTGTCAGTTACTTTCAATGTCGAGGCTTCAGAGCCATAGAGAAAAGACATCAGTTATTTCCTAAATTTCAACGCAAGCAAGAAAAAATAAATTTATAACGATAAATAATTAAGTATTTTACTTCATAGTTATATATGAGGTATGAGTATTATATTTAAGTTTTCACAATATCTGATTTAGATATCATGTTTTCGTGGCTTCGCATCTTTCAGAAAACGTTTCAAAGTTTACGTATTGGTTAAAGTTCCCAGGCCAAACTTTGTAAATTGGGTAGGTCACGGGAAATCATATTAGTTTGTTTTCTGATTTCAAAAGTCAACGACTCTACGCAAAGTTAATTTATGAAAACCAAACAATAAGATCGAGTTCAATAACACGGGAATATTTGTAATATTAAAGAGGATGTATTTATGTAAAAATTGTATGTATGTAAGGTTGTAATTTCTGTAACATCTAATCTGATTGAATAGAAATTAAATCATATAATTACTAGAACTCTTTAGATTAGAGTGTTAGTAATAATACGATGTAACCCGAGGTGTAAACAAATGTTCTATAAAACTCCGTTTAACTGCCTCCGTGGCTTAGTGGTATAGTCCCGCGCTTTACAAAACGGAGGTCGTAGGTTCGAATCCTGCGGAGGGCAATGACTTTATGTTGTTGTTTCTTAGTTGAATTAGGGCATTACGGGCTGATTACCCGATTGCCTGAAAAGTAAGATGATTCATGCGTCGGATGGGCATGTGAAAAGTCGGTCCCGGCTTCTTGTTGACGCGATCTAGCGATGGCTTGGAGAAGTCATTATTAAGAGGTCGGTTTAATGTCACCGCCTCTGCGCTTTATCTCTCTCCGGTCATGTCTGTTATGCGTCCCATCGGGCTAAAGGAACAGTAAGTGCACCTGTGTCTGCGTAAACGCTTATGCACTATAATATATCTTGCGCACTTGGCTGATCTCTTGTAAATCGGCCGTCGTGGCCGGAATCGGACATCTTCAAAACTCCTTACATCGCGTTAGCTGTGTAAACTATTGACGACAAAACTAAATCGTTATAGAATACGAATTTTTCATATTTTACCTGATTTGTACTTTGGCTTTGTCTATATACTATATCTACATATATAAATCACTTCGTATTCATTACAGATATTGCTTGCCCTTACAATAAATGAACTATTATATTCATTTTAAACATATACTTTTTTTTTTATAAGATAAACAATACTTTTTAAAATTCTGATAGTTAAATAGAATTAGATTTTATTTGCTTACAATTTTTTTAATGTGACACAAATACTGGTCATTTAGAAATTATATTCAGCTATTTAACCGGGTGAAATAAAACACAAGTAGTATTAAAATATAAGAAAGTGTGTGTATATAGAGCACATTATAAAAATAAATAACCTACTACAGTAAAATTTATCGACGACGTATGAAGTAGTCGGAGTAGGGTAGAGCATATGGGTGTGACGTGTGTGTCGCCGAGTGGAGTGAATAGTCAGAGTAGCTGAGAGGTACGGTGTAGTCAGATGCAGACACGGCGTGAGCAGCTGACACTGGTCCAGCGAATACTGCTGGAGGTGTACTGGGCTTGGCGCCAATCAAGGCAAGGCAACACGCGAGGATAAGCTGTAAATAAAGACAATCCTTATAAATACTCGTGTTATAATTTTAAAAGGGCGTTCGTTGCTTTATTGGTGTATTTTTACTCGGCAACGGATCGATGTTATTTTTTGTTGATGTTTCGTAGATGTTTGGCACGGACAAGGGCTGTTTTTTTATAAAAGATAGAAATTATGAGAAATCGTGACCAGAAATTCACGCACGAAACCGTGGGCAAAGCCTAGTTATGTTGTAAAATCGTTGGGGTGACCGAGATGTCTATTGTTTAGTTTTACCAGAAATATTAACGTGTCAAATAATGTCTTAAAAAATATTAAATATCAATAATATAATATAATCTTGAAATATTAAATATCAAATGTGTGTCGCATGACATAAATGTATGAGCGGTATTAGTGTTCTATTAAAATGACTGCGTCAAGCCTCTGTAGTGCAATTTATTCCAATTAATTAGGAATTTTGTGAATCGTTGCTGATTTTTGATAGCACTAGCAGGCGTCCTTGGATGAATTCTATCGGTCTTATTTATGAAAATGCGTATCGAAGGTTTTAAATAAAGTTTTCTATAAGCTTATGAAACATAAATCTTCTCAACTAATATATTGTTATTATTCGTTTATGACCATAGACATTTTTATTGTTTAAAAATATTTTATCGTAGACAATAAACTATTGCTTGATTTTTTTCTGTAGATAATAAGATAGTAAAATATTTTTCATCCTATAACAATAGTATTTTTAAGAGGTTGGCAATCATGCCAAATTACATCGTTGTCATTGTAAAACGCCTTTAAAGAATATTATTTTCTTTACTAATCAGCTGAAGAAAGTCGGCTGTAACGTTATATCACAGTTCTGGCTAATATGACCTTATAAAAGGTTTATAGGACAGATTAGTTATAAAAAGTTGTTATAAATGCGACGGTATATCAAAAAAATTGGATTATTTATTTAGTTTAAAAATTAAATACAACGCATTTTAATGGCTAGTCCCTTAACTTACTGTTGTCTGTTAGATAAATTTCTATATCCATTACATTCCTTTTAAATTTCTTTCAAACTATTTACAAGTGATTATTAAATATCATAAATTTACGGAAATTATCGTGTTTTAATTTGAAAGGATTAAATTATTTTGTATTAAAATGTTAGTTTACAAATATTCGCGTAAATGTAAAAAATAATAATACTTGCAGTTTTAGAAAAAGTGTGTAAAGTTAATTACTTACTTTTCCAAGTACTTTTCAACCTAACCAGTATTCAAATCTTTTAGTTAATCATATCGTAATTGTGCCAGTACGAACATTCCATTCTTACTTACTCAAACAACACGATGCCTATGTCATTAGACTGAGCTCAAGATTTGTCATATCAATAAGATTGACCACAGACCATAATTATTTAGCCAATTTACGCCAATAGGCCACCACTTAGGTCTTAAATTATGGTGTGTTCACAAAGAGTGAATAAACAAATGTTATAAAACAATATGGTAATTTTTATCAGAGAATTATTATTTTCCCCAACGTGTACGGAAGAAATTGCTTGGTAAATTAAAACTTTAAATTACTCACCAATTTGAACATGATAAATACACCGTTGTATTTATGCATTTAACACCACAATTTGAGGTTCTAGGTCACCACTTCAGTGTAATACCTACGAAATGAGATTTGGATGTGTTACATTATGACATCTCACGACGCATTTTATACTTAAAGGTCCCTGATTCGTTTATTTTATTTTTGCGCATATTTCTTTAGAGTTCGTTGCTATTTAAAATTTTATTATCTCACATCTAATCAAGAGCGCAATTTATTGCAATATTAGGAATTTAAAAAATTCAGACCGGTTTGAAAACCAGCGTTGTTTACAAGTTGTTGTTTATATTACTTTTAAAGTTTCGTTTTTTTTATAAATATTTATGTCATAGTATAATGCAGCCTTTTCTGTGAAAGATCATAGCTGTCAATGCATCCATATAACAATATTAACCCTCATAAAAATGTTCCTTTCCTTCGATAGAATAGTTAGTTAGCAGTTAACTGTATTAAGCTTCTGGGTACATTATATCATAACCCATTGATGGCCTGCTGGCAGAGTTGATAAGCAATTGGCTTCGGAGAGTAGTGGCTTCGATTTCGAGTCGGGGCAAATATTTATACGAAATATTTCAATTGATAAATAATGTAATGGCAGTATTTCATTTAAATATAAGAATCTGTCGCCTAATTTTTTAAACGCGTAAACTACTGACTCGATCTTGACTCAACAACTAGGGTTGTGTTCTTGCATTATGCTAGTTACTTCATTACAGACAGTAATGTGCACAATGTAATCATTACATTGTTTCGACCCGGACTATATATAGATAAATGAGATGATATCTGGGTGATTGGCACAATGCACATCCAAAATGCTCTTTGCTTAATCTATTTTATCGGATTCGCGATCTACGAGAATATCGTATCGATAGTTAAGTTTTAACAATAAAGCTATTTTAAGCACCATTCGACAGTTATGTTTAAAAATGGTGGTTTTAGGTATAATATACCATGTTCTATTTGGAAAAGAAAGAAATTAATTAATTAATTTCAGTTATTAGAAGCATGTGAACAATTAAATTAATAAAAAACGCGTGACATTGCCCTTCGCATAAGAAGTTAAAGAATCCACGACATTCAGGAGGTCAAAGCTTATTTAAGTAATACGATCTCGTTTATCCTGTTCGATTATTTCGTTTATAAAATCCAGTTCTTTTTCTAATAAATCTAATAAACTAGATTTCGTTGAATTGATCAAAAAATATTTTTGCGCCTGAACGAAAATCTTTAACGCCTATGATTAAAAAGTTTTTTTCGCAGTATTTTCTTAAAAGATGCTATTTCTGCTTCGATAGCATTTTTATTCATTTTGTTTTTTTTTTTTAATTTGAAGGCAAACGAGCAAGTGGCTCACGCAAGCGATCACCGCCGCCCATGGATAATTCGCAACATCAAAAGACATGCAAATGCGTTGCCGGCCTTTAAGATAGGAATAAGCTCTCTTCTTGAAGGACCCTAAGTCGTATCGGTCCGAAAATACCGTTGGCTCCAACCGATTCCACAATGTTGCGGTGCATGTCAGGAAGCTTCGCGAAAACCGCACGGTGGTGGAATGCTAACCATCCAGGTGGTGTGGGTGGTATCCTGTGGTTTGCCGCGTAGTGCAGTGGCGGAATTCAGCAGTTGATATTAATCCGAACAATTCCTCTGAACACTCCCCATGCTATATTCTATAGAATATATACAGAAATGAGATGTCTCTGCATAGGACCAAAGAATCAAGCCGATCGGAAAAGACCTGGTCGTCAACGATTCGAGCAGCTCTACGTTGAATGCGGAGGAGGAGCTGATATTGGGGAATCCCAGCTCATGGATAAGAACAGTCTATATGAGGCCATACTTACACCTTGTAGAGCTGAAAGCGGCGGTAAATCGGCTGGAAGTACTGTCTCGATCTGCTGAGAACACCAAGCTATTTAGAAGCCAACTTGACTTTTCCTTCCAGATGACCGCGAAACTGAACGTCGCTCGATATGTCGACATCAAGAATTCCGATCGACGTTGTGGCAATGAGGGGAGTACCTTCAAACAGTGAAGACACGTCAAAGGATTTCTTTTTGGCGGTGAACGCGCAAACTTGTGTCTTAGTGGGGTTAAAGTGGAATAGGTTTAGTCGCCCCAGTCCGAGAATTTACTTAACAAAGTCTCTACTTAAGACACAAGATTGTACCGGTACTCGTCGACGTGTTCAAGAGAAATGTTTGTTAATCATTATCTCTATCGTAGTCAAACATGATAATAGGCTGTGAATAAAAGACAGATTTTACTTTTGACACAACAGTTATTATTATTTTTTGTTATGGAGCTACGTCAATGAACTGTGACACTTTGGTTTAAATCACATTTTTAACGACGTAGGAAGTAAGAGTAGGGAGACGCGTATCTGTAGGCAGAGTAGGCCACGGGTGCGGTGTATGCAGAATAGGCGGAGTAGGCGACGGGCGCAGTGTAGGCAGCTGCGATGGGAGCAGTGTAAGCAGCTGCGACGGGAGCAGTATAAGCCACAGGCAGGACGCCGGGCTCGGCCGCGGCAAGAGCGAGGAAGCACGCGAAGATAAACTGTAACAAGTCAATTATAAGTTGCAATTCCCATAACAGCGCTTTTCTTGAACATTAATGTGTCAAATCATATAGTGAAACGTAACTAGAAATGTTTTTACGTTTAATAATTGACGCGTTATCTATAATATAATAAATTGTACGATTCAGAAAGCATCTGTACGTTTGGTATCTAAGAACTTGAGAACGGCTGAACAAATGCGAATAAAATGTACATTAATTTGTAGCTACTTCTTTAAAATTTAATGACCGATGTGCATTTCCTTCTCTTATATTTCGAAGTATGTTAATTTATCTGTAGGCTTTTAGGTCAAACAGATACTTATCTCGGATGAGAACCGATCCAATGACCATTTATGTTGAAATTTATAGCTTGTTTATTGCGACAACTAATTCATAATAACAATTTGTCCTCCCGACCGAATCCGGCCACGACGGCCGATCTACAAGAGATCAGCCAAGTGCGCAGGATATATTATAGTGCACAAGCGTTTACGAAGACACGGATGCACTCACTCTTCTTTTACTCTCATAGCCCAATGGGACGGATAACCGACACGTCTGGAGAGAGATCAGGCGCAAAGGCTACGAGATTAAACCAACCTCTTAATAACAACTTCTCCAAGCCACTGCTAGACAGCGTCGATAAGTAGCAGGGACCGACTTTTTACATGCCCATCCAACCCATGGATGGGCATGTAAAAAGATCATCTTTCTTTTCAGGCAATCGGATGATCAGCTCGTAATGCCCTAACCAAACTAAGAAGAACAACACAAAGTCAGCCCTTCGCGGGATTCGAACCCATGACCTCCGATTTGTAAAGCGCGGGCCTAAGCCTACCACTAGGCTACAGAGGCAGTTTAATTTTTGCCAATATATATCGTATATATCAGTATCTATATAAAACTTCTCGACGTATTTAAATATATAAGGCGTCCTTTGATGTCCATTCCCTATCTGTTGTCGACAATTACTAAGTGACGTACAATATCCTATTTAAATGGCTTTACTGCGAATGGGTTGTGTTTTTTTGTTTTATATATTTAAAATATTTTTTTACATTCCTTCACAGTTAATACTCTTCTTGTCTATTCATTTTGATATTAAAAACTTAGATTTCTAATTAGAAGTAGAAAAACTATTAAATTTTATATTTTTATTTAGATTAAATGTTAATCTAATGTATAGGTTTTAACATCTAGAAGAATCAGATTGCATTTTGAAGGTCAAACAAATTCGTTCTAAATATTGGTCATTCTAATTTTAGATCCAAGGTCTATGCCACTATTATTAAAATTTGAAACACTATTCATAAACGCCGTTGGTTTTGGTCCATAATTTTCTTAAAAAGAATTCAAAACTTAATGACGTCTTTAAATTTTTACAACACTTACCAATTTGAACATGTTGTTAAAGTGATTTGTTCAAGATCAAAGGAGTTAAACGAGCACTGAGTACTTTATGTTGTTGCGTGTTGCGGTCTACTGGGTTATATACTTTCCTGCGACGAATACCAGCCTTGAGGCGCATGTCCAGAATAATAAACGCAAGTCCTTCAAAGAAGACTGCTATGGAGATTGTAATAAACAACTTTTTGACCTTGTAAAATTTTCTTTGACAGGGTGTTAAAGAAGTAAAAAGATTAGTAATTACAGCAACAAGTATAAATGTTAGTCTTCATATATGAAATTAGCGTTTCATCGAACTGACCGCTTTGATTTCAATAATTACAATAATTAAAATTATGACATTTGGTTCGGAAATCTAATTTCAAATTTAGGCTCATGAGACTTATTTTGTTTCGCATATAATGATTTTCTTGTTTTCGCGCCACTCGATTTTTTTACATTGTTCTGTTCATAAAATGGACAACTTAAAATATCGCGCTGTTTACGAATATGGGCTTCACCTTTTCAGAAGCGCTAAAGAAATTATATGTATAGGGAAGCTACTGAAAAAGAAAGCATCTTATGTTGTTGGTTTGGACGTTTTCTTGAAATTTTGACCTACAGTACAAACCGTGCGATCGGTCGGGATCTGTAGATGATAATGAAGATTTAAATGTGATCGAGGAAGTAGATTCATCGCAAACCCCCTCAGACCTAGCCTATAAGCGTATCACTTCGCTGATGAAAAAAAATTATTCACTTGAAACAGCGAAACGCTCGCAATAGGAAAAAAGGCCTAGGTACGTACGTATGAGCACTGCGTTCAATTATTAAATCGTCACAATAACGAGGGAATTTCGAATCCTTACTTGAGACGAAAAAAGGATCCTGTGCAAAAAGCTCATAACAATGCTTGAAACCAGGAGAACCGTCCAAACCTTATCAAGCCAATGCCAACACACTGTTATGCAGCTTGACGAAATAGTTTTTTTAGAGAAAATACATATATCACCTTGTTAATTAAATATTTAAAAAAAAGCGAAAGTTGACGAAGAAATGTACTTCAGAGTGATTGGTGGTCCAGTGTTGTTGTCATACACAACTTCGTAAAATCTAGCCAGCAAATAGCTAATCTAGGAAATTATGATAGAAAAGCTAGCTGCAAAATAAACGACTCCAGTCCATCGCTCTAGCCCACTGCCGATTCAGGGCAATGCCTTACTCTATTCTTCACGACAGGCTGCTGCTAAATTCGAAGAGCTGCGATTGTAAACTTCGACATCAATCAAACTTTCCGAACCTTGCTCCGATAGATTACCAATTTTTTCGGAACCGAATAGTTTTTTATGGGCAGTAGATTTCTTTTTGCAGGTTTTTTCTTGTAGTATGTGTTGTTAGTTAATTCATCAAGAACCAGTAATGTGCAAGCATGATTGAATTTCAGTTTAAAAGGTTTTTTTTTTAAAGAAATTACAGAGTACAAAGGTTTAAAACGTGTTGTACGATACCAAACAAAGTATTGAATTGTACGGTTAACTTAAAATCAAGTGGCAATGTACTATACGGATGTATCAATGACGTAGTGATGTCATAAAATGTCAATACGAATGACATTTGACATTGATTTCAAATGTTTCTTAGTTATATATAATGTCCTCCCGACCGATTCCGGCCACGGCGGCTGATCTACAAGAGATCAGCCAACTGCGCGGGATATATTATAGTGCACAAGCGTTTGCGCAGACACAGGTGCACTCACT
>DWHO01004574.1:0-10971 GCA_018247575.1 Eurytides lysithous rurik
CTAAGAAACAACAACACAAAGTTATTGCCCTCCGCGGGATTCGAACCCACGACCTCCGTTTTGTAAAGCGCGGGCCTGTACCACTAGGCCACGGAGGTAATTGTTTTGTGGTTACACTATACTCGGACTATTTTATCTATCTACTCAGATTTTTTTTGTGGGAATTTTTGGACACCATGTACCTACCGCCTATACGGCGACATTCGAGTGCAAAGGGTAAACGTATTGTGTCGATTATACGGGGGCATCGTAACAGTAAAACGCATCTTGTCGCTGCTACGACGACAGACGAGTGCAAAGGGTTAATGCTTTTAGTTTAGTATGCCGTTAAATATTTTTGTCAAACCGTAACACAGTAGTGCTCATGGTAGAGTAACGGACAGTACTATTTAGATTTTTTATATATATATCATATTCTTAAGGTTAATGCACTAGTTAGTTAAAAATGAAACGGAAAACCGTAAATTGTTGGATCTCTTAGAAAATATTATGTAATCGCTTTCACAAAATCAAATGTTCCATTGCACGGATAACGCAGCGGTTTGAGTCGTCTTCGCAAACTTGTCAGCAGACATTGCTCGCCGTACTGCGGGTTCGATTCTCAAGTGGGACAAACTGAGATCTGCAAATTGTTGTGCTTAATCTAGATGTAACTTTTGTTAGTGATTTTATTGATTATGGGAACCACTCCTATATAGGGATATCCCTAGCGCAAAAGTAGTTTTAAAAACTAATGAAAAAAAAAAATACAAATATCTTGATATTGCTCTAAAAGAGAGTAGACTTTTTAGATGAGATAAGAGTAGTCAACTGAAATGAAAATGAAAGCCACAATCTTTTTCTTTTCTTTGTTATTATCAACTATTACTACATCTATATCAGTATCCATTGCAGTTACTATATTTTAGAATTCTGGTAACATCATTAATCGGTAGAAGGGGTTTTCGGCTAGAGGAGGGTTTCACTGCTGTTATCATACATTCTTCATTTATTCTAGATATAAATTGGTAAAAAGTATAGTATTTTATGTTGTGTATCCTATATTTATATTTCAGTGCTTATTGTATTAAATTTCATTTAAAAATATAATTGAAAGTCCTATTAACTTGAAGGTGACGCGGCGACGAACGTGTCAAATTGATAACATTTTTTTATGTCTAAAGTTTGGTACAGACTACACTTGAGAGCTAACTTAAGAAAGAGAAAGAAAAACGACGTAAAAAAGTATTAATTACGTTTGTTTATTTTGATTTTGGGTTATATTTGGTGTAAATCATTACGCATTGTTATCTATATACATATAGAAACATTGTTCATTAATTAATTAACTAGAATTTACGCTCGGAGAAGCACATGAGTCTCCTAATATTATATACTCAAGTGCTTATATCAATAACGTATTTAAATCATTAAGGAGCATTCCGAGAGGAAAACGGTTTTAAAACAAACAACAAGACTTCAAAGATGGTTATGAATCAAATTCGTGTGGATTTAATATAAGAGGGTAGTAGCAAAAATGTATAATATTTTATTGTATTTACGCGAATATTATAGAATTTCAACTAAAACTAATCAACGGTATTTATAGTTTTTATATTTTTGTCTTGATCTCAGAGGTTTCGAATTTTGAAATTTAGAGCATTCATAGTCACGGGGCAAGCAGTGGCAGTACAGGAGTAAAATCTATATCTTAATTAGCACACAATTCCCGAATAACTTATTTTTAAGTTTGAGCGTCTCGGGAATTATGTGTGATTTATAAATTTTACTCCTTAGTAGGGCAAGACGGGCTTTTGGGCTTGTATGGCAGTACCGCCACTGGGGGCAAGGTCTTGTGGTAATTTAGATAACGTAGTATCAGCTAAACTACTTACATATAAATAAGTATCGCTGATCATGATGAATTTTCGAAAACGCACTTGCTTTGTTTTGATCGTTCTATTATAAAATTTATTGACGTTCCTTGCTTTCTTCTTTTAAATTGTTAAACTATCAGTAAAAACAAAAATCGAAGTTAAATCAAATAAAATCTACTTACTTCATTTGCCTTTCATGTTCATGGAAGCCCTTGTTACTCGTTACTACTTTCGCCCTAATTTGGAATTACGGATTATAACTTTTTAAGCTATATTACCAAAATTATATGTTTATTTGTCAACGACCCTCATCTATACCATCAGAGTTGTACGTTTAGTTGGCTTTCCCTTCTTCGTACCATCAGCACGGGGGCCCTTTTCTTCGATATCGTTAAGGTGTTCGACAAGGTCTGACACGACTGTCTAATTTTCAAGCTGTTTCTACATATTGTGTCAGACATGCTAGCGCACATCTTACAAGCCTTTCTGTTCAATCGCTCCTTTCGCTATCGATTGGAGGGCACTCTCTCCTCGAGACGCCCCCTCAGGGTCCTCGATCCTCTTTTCGCTATTTACATGCGACATCCCCAAACCACCCAACGACGAGCTCGTGCTTTTCGTAGACGACACAGCCCTCTATTGTTCTGGCAGATCCGCTAAACTGTTATCCATCCACCTCCAAGCCGCAACCGATCGCCTAGGCGAATGTTTCCGGCCATGGAGAATAGACGTTAACCCGGACAAAAGTGTAGTCGTTTTCTTCACTCGAAGGAAATTTACGGACGTCCGTTCAATCGACAAAGAAAAGGATCATTATCTGTTAGTTAGTTTACACACTCAAGTAGGGTTATCACACAAAACACCCTAGGTCATCCTCGCCTCGAGCACAGCAAACCCTCACCGCGTGCACTAGGCACACCCGCGTCCCGGGGCGTCCAGGGGCGTTCCATCATTGGGATAAAATAAATAGTTATATATGTAGATTTTTTCTTACATCTTCACGTTAAAAATCTTTGCTACTACCTAGCACTGAAACTGACACACACATATATATATATATATATACGTTATATCTCTGGAATTTACCTCATTGGCTCGTATTCAGATATATTATTAGCTATTACTGTATTAAGGCATATTATAACGGAGATGTAAAACGATTCATTTGTGCTTGCATACGCATATTTCAATATATTTTGATTTGATTTGTCCAGTACTTAGGCTGGCAACATTTCCCCTAAAACCAGAAAACAGTAGTGCTTACATATTACTGCTGGCAATGTCGTGGTGGCTGGTACCATTCCAGGCGAACTTTGTAAAAGAGGCCTGCCACGTAAAAAAAGTATTCAATTTATTTAATTTAAACTAGAGCTCTGTTTATACTTCCTCCCACATACTACGTTACTATCCTATCCATCCCTGTCACAAAGCACATCTATCTTAAAGTGCGCTCAGATTTGGACAACTTCTTAAATGAAGCTTTTATGTAGTTAAAGCGAAATCGGGTATGGGAAATACTTAATGACAATAGTTGAAGTTGTGATATGTATTACTTATTAAACTAATACAAATAAGAAAGATAAACTCATATAAAATTGTAAGAATAGAAAAAATTTACGTATCGAGGAGTACCGCCTTCTGCATTTGAGTTCGGAGATATCCGTCACGGAGTCTCAGTCGCCTCAGATGTTCAGAGAGGCTGACTGAGATTAACCCATTCGCAGAAAAGACTATTGGGATAATTTCTGTTGGTACACCACCCCATATGTCAGTCACCTCGTGATCCAGGTCCAGATATTTTGTCTTTTTATCTGTTTCGGCTTTCACGAGGTTCTCGTCATATGGGATGGTAATGTCCACCAAAAACACCCGGGACTGTGACCACGGCCTCCGGTGAGTACTTATAGTACGGCAGTCTCCGATCCACAAGACCGTATTTCAAAGCGAGCTCCTGATGTAGGATCCTGGCTACTAGGTTGTGTCTATGCTCAGAGTAAGAAAGCATAGAACAACCGGAGATAACATGCCGAAGCCACTCCCAAGGACGGCGACAAGCTCGACAGATATCGACGGTGCCATCCCTTGGGACGTATCTCCGATATTTGTTTGTCTTAATAACCTGATCCTGTATCGCACAGATAAAACCCTCGGTTTCCCCAAAGAGGTCACCGAAACATAGCCAGTTAAGGGAGGCGACAGTATTTACGAAAGGCACGTGTTGAGCCTTGTAGAACCTCCCGTGGAGCTCTTTCTCCTTTCATACGGTTTCCCGATCGAAGATGCTTAGTACTCCTGGGTCCCGCAATTGCTCGGGGCAAGGATAGAGGGGTAAGCTCTTTATCACAGCTAATGACGTCCGTGCAGAGTAACTCACCCGATTTCGCCAGGAAGTAATTGCGGAGGCTGCACACCTCGCGATTGTGCATGGTGAGGGCGCTTAAAAAGCCCCTCCCGCCTCGCTTCCGCGACAAGTACAAGCTCATCACTGGCGATCTCAGGTGATGTATCCTATGGGTCGTCATAGTAGTGCGGACTTTTCAGTCCAGGGCGTTGAGGTCTATTTGTGTCCACCTGAGCATGCCAAAGGTACACATTATTATTATTATATAAAAGTCAAGTCCATGGCATAATCTCACTAACCGTCATTTTAAAATAGGTCGGCTTTAAAAAGTTTCTAACTCCGAGAAATCTGCTTTGAAAGGTCGCAAAGTGTAGTGAAAGAAATGTTTTAAAAAGTTAGTCAAATGAAGAAATGGAAAGCTTCGATTAATTAGTTTTATATCAGGCAAGTCGGTACTTCTCCATTTCAGATTAGAGTCCGCTTTAAGGGATTTAAAAACACCGTTCAAGATGGTAGAACAGCGGAATTTGAACTGAAAGATAAGAAAAATTTTCCACTTTAATAAGAATAAAGTTCTGTTTATAATCTTTCTCGTAAATAAGTGTTTATTTTTTCAAAATTAAAAAAATTCACAAATTCACAGGCTTTGTCAGAATTTTTTTGTAATTACTTTAACCCCATAGGGAAAATAATCAGATAATCTCGATATATCCGTTCCATTATTAGTGTATCTGCAGCA
Source organism: Eurytides lysithous rurik (assembly GCA_018247575.1). NCBI lineage: Eukaryota > Metazoa > Arthropoda > Insecta > Lepidoptera > Papilionidae > Eurytides > Eurytides lysithous. The sequence continues at coordinate 4,937 of DWHO01004574.1, forward strand.
TTAATAGAATACAGATAATTTTTCATCAAATTAGATAGATTACTTTTTATAAATATACTTCTTCCTACCTATTTCAAACATATTTGTTTCTCTTTGTTACTTAAGCATAACACAATAAATGAAATGAAATGAAAAGTAGAAAATAGAAAATGGATCTTTACACCTTTGTATTTCTATGAAATTTCCTGCTGATGGTTGCGAAGGCATGATGTTTTTTAAATATTTTAGCAAAAATAAACAATCAGTCACACGTATGTTACTTTTGAATTCAACTAAAAGCGCTTAAGTATTTTCCTATATTTACGTAAATACAATTGTGTTTTTAAAGTTAATTATATTAATAATAACATTGAATATTATTTAATTTTATAATAAAAATATTTAAAACCAAAAAACGAATAATAAAAGAAATGAAATATTTGTCATTTATTAGGCAATAAATCGCTTTTTTGATTTGATAACTTTTTAAATAAGTTTAATAATTCACAAGTTGCGATGTTATTATCTTAAGTCATTGGGTCAATCTGTCATCCTTAAATTTATTTTCATAACACATAAATCATTGATTGACTTTCGTAATAAAATATTGGCTACTATCCGCTTTGTAAAATAAATAGAGCTGCGAGGCTAACTTACATTCAATCGTGTTAAAGACTAACTCGAATTGCAAAACTGAAGTTAGCGCAAGTAGTAATTGCATAAATCAGTAGTACCTCTCGGGAGATTTATTCGCTGCGGGTTTTGCATGGATTAATATAGACTCAACGTCACTTGTAATAATGAAATTTGCGAATAAATTCACAATTTGTAAGAAGGTCCTGTAACAACTTTTATTTTCTTTAACATATCAAGGCGTTCTTGTTATTGTTTTTACTGTCTTGGACCCGCTTTAACATAGTATAAAATCTCTAATAGACTTATACCAATAATCAACTGCTCAATGTATGCCTCTAATAAACCGCCACATTGCTGGAAATTTCGCTCTGTCTTTTGAATTTAATTGATTTTTATTTTGTTTAGTTTCGTATATTTCGTAGTTTCATAGTTGAACTGAGTACTTATTCAGTATAATACAGTGACATTTATATAAATTCGGTAAATGGTGTTTGTGGTATTAAAGTAAACACAAAAAAATGTAATCTAAAAATAAAAAATAATAATAATGATTTAATATTAATAATTTATTTCTCGCCACATCACTTTTACAAAGTAAATAATTTTAAACAAATACAACTATTCTTAAAATGTGGGAGACTGACGCCTAAACTAACTAAATCCTGTATTTCAGGTCATCAGGTCACCCTCCTAGTTTGTAATATTATATACATTTTTATGAATTATTATGGTTTTGGATTTAACTTCGTTAACGTTTAATTTTTACTGTTGAACGTAGTGAAGCAATAACAGTTTAAAAAAAGCCTTTGCACAAATAGGTTTGCACGTCAAGTATATAATGAGAGCGTGAAGTTAAAATATCTGTATTTAATATTGCAGTTGGTGAGTGTCATTACAATTATATCTAGCGATCTTGTATTCAGCTCATGGTACCAAAAATTAAACGGTTATTACATAAGATATTTATATATTTTATGCAACCACCTTTAAAATGTTATACCATAATATGACACTAAAAATGTTACATTAGTTACTCGGAGACATTTACCTAGCAAAATAATCTCTAATTATCTGGAATAATAATAAATTATACCTTTTTGGAAACAAAAATAAAGATCGTCCTAAATATATATTTGTACATTTATACATTTCCATCATTTTCGAAACGTTCGAATATTCCGGATAAATGTTGGGCATACAGTTGCTGGAATGATTTAAATAAATAAAGAATTTACCGCGAGCACAGGTGATGTATTGCCTTTAAGTAAGGTGTATTTTATTTGTTAAGTATATGTATTCCGAATCAAAAGCCCACAGTGCTGAGCGTAATTTATGTTCGCACAGGGGCCTTCATATTTCATGACTTAAAATTACATATGACAAAAGTACAATTCTCATTGCCTCGTATATAGAGAGTTTTTGCCATGCCATGTGAAAACTAATGGATTTATAATATAATATAATAAAAAATTATATTACTTTTTTAATTAATTAATTATTATATATAACATATTATATTATGATGACTGACAATAAATTGTTAAACTATGGAATAGACTATTTGGTTAGTTTAATTGCAAATTTCTATAACTACGGCACAGAATAGATCTAAGAGTTATCTTTTAAATAATCGACCGGATACTCGCAGATTAACGTCAACTGCTATTTTCAATTCTTGCTTGTTTAAATTTGACATTATTGCTAGTTTTGTATTTCGTTATGATCCTTGCAAATATTTACAAAAATGAAAAGTAATCGTAATGCAACTGCATTTGAATAATTTATCACTGCCTTGCATCATCAAATACTATCTTTACGGTGGTAGAGCCACGCAGATGCTTCCGCCGCCTACCGGATTAGTACCACGAACTCACAGAAAATCGGTGTAAAGTGGAAGTGTTTTTGCGTCCGCGTTTCGTCAGGTGAGGAGCCGGTTGCCTATCCCCCTCTCTCCTCTTCGTCCCTCACTCACGGCTCTTTCTCCTCTATCCCCTTTCCGCTCCCACTCTCCTTCTCCCTACCTCTTTCAAAATTCTCTCAAAGGCTGGCAATGCATTTGTAACTTCTGCAATGCTGCAAATGTCTATGGGTGGCGGTGATCACTTACCATCAGGTGAGCCGTTAGCTCGTTTGTCAGCCTAAGAGATAAAAAAAGCTATTGTTTATAACGTACATACGTTCATATATATGTTTGTTGTGAAAACTTTATTAGTATATCAGAGTTTAACGGCGCTACGTAGGGAGGAACGAAATTTTACGTCAGAAACGGTTACATGGCGGAAATCTAAATATTAATTGTCAATCCTTCGGTAACAAACTCGGAAACTCTATAATCTTATCGTAGGATACACCACTTGGTTCGAGAACATCAACCCTTATCTTTTGTTAATAATAACTATGAGGGAATATTTTTATACAAAACTTTTCTGATGTAATTTGTATAAAAGATTTGTACGATTCGAATCATATTTAAAAATTTTCGAATCATATTAAAACAATTCAAATCATATTTCTACACACTTATATCTGCTTAAAAATTCTTATATATCAAAGAGGTAATTAAATTAAGAAACACATAAACTTTCTTTTACTGAAATCTAAGGAAGATAATTATGTGTAATAAATTTATTTTATTACAAATAATAAAACTCTACCTTATTATTTATTAAAGTAAATAATAAGGTAGAAATCTATTAGATTATTTGTTTAGGATTCAGCACCGTAGAAAGCTCGGGGTTTTCTGTGTGACACAGCAGAATAACAACCAGCGCGTAAAAGTAGACGTACATAACTCACTGTAATTATCTCATTCTAGTGAAATATTAAGTAATGTCACTTACTGCGTTGAGGGACATCAACTATCTATATTTTGACTAGCTCTGTTAATTCTGCTATGCTGCCAATAAACTGTTGTACAGTTTGGCAGGTAGTTATGTTAGATATTTATTGTGATTTTGCAAGGTTAAATAAACTATAAAAAAATTGAATAGTCGAATTTTTACATAATACAAATATTTTAGAATTAGGAGTAAATTTAAAGTGAACTAACTTTATGCTTTTTATGTCCTGATTGAAGCGTCTGGGTTAATAATTTAATTTCCTGCCACGCACCGCGAGCTTGTGGAATGGGTTGTCGCCAGCGATATTTCCTGACCGATAAGACTTAGAGTCCTTCAACAAGAGCCGGCAACGCATTTGCAAGTCTTCTGATGTTGCGAATGTCCATGGGCGGCGGTGATCGCTTGCGTGAGACGTTTGCTCGTTTGCCTCCTAATCCATAAAAAAATATATTAATGAAATTTTTTATGTTATATTTTCTTACTACGAGCTTTAGCATATTATATAGGAATATATAATAATTATAAAAAAAAATTACCTCTATATAGTACAGAGGGAATTCAATATATAATTTAAAAATTAGACATATTTTAGTAATGCTTCTAGTGTCTAAAGAAATAATATACTCGTAATGTATTTGGTTTAGAGAGTACGTATGCGAATTTAGTTTTTCTACTATGGATATCATCATTAGAACTTATTTCTTCACATCATCTTTAATACCGTTGACAATGGTTAACTTTAACCATCCTAAATTAATCAATATAGAGAATGTGAAGGTATGTACCTAAATCAATTTTCTACTACCCTTTTTCGCATACTTTGCATGTTTTTAATACAATGCTTTACTGACTCATTTTTTTTTTGGGTTCCAGCCACGGTAACACGTAGGTAATTTAGAGTTCATAGTCGTCAAAGATTTAAATAACTCATAAAACAGAATTTACAAGCGGTATATTGATAACACTTTTACAATATTACTATAAACCAAAGAAAAGTTGTTAAATTTATTTCTAAAGCTTCCTAATTCCATAAATTCTATGAAAACGCCGTAACACAAAAGACGTGTAATTCTCTAAGCTTTTCGTGATTAGTTATTCCCGACCCTAGAATCTCTTTGAGCATTTTCGATAACTTTGCCAAGTGTCAAAACCTTATAGATTATAAAATAATAAAAATAACATAGAATATTATTAAATTCCTCTTCTTTTATTCTTTTTGCTGATTCCAATATTACATCTCAACTAAGGACAGCCGAGAAATAACGAGATCTAACACACATTCAGCTTTGGAAGATTATTTAAGGAAATATAACAATGAGAAGGATTGGTGTGTTTGTTGGGGTAAAGCTAAACGTTTTAGCAACCATTGGCGGTTTCATTCATATATGACCGCAGACTGCGAAAAGCAATTATAGCTTGGCTTAGCCAGGCGCTGACCAAAAGCGGTGCTTAGTGAGAAAAAAGCTTTATATTTCAGCAATTTTCGGGATTTCTTTTGACATGTTCGTAAAAGTTTATTCTTGCGGGGTCCGCTTCCGTCACGAAGTAGTAGCATTGCAATGTAATGTTTAGCGATTTCTTTGCCGCACTGGCTAAGGTTGCTACGGCGTTGCAGGTCGTGGGTTTGATTTTCACCCACGGCAAGTATTGGTATAAACTATGAATATTTGTATGATAATTGTTTCGGATCTGGATGTTTGTCCTTATGGAATTTGCGTATGTCAAATGATCTTAAAACGCAAGATATTTTTTACAATAGCGACAGCGTTTTTTTTTTATATAGAAGATAGATAAATAGATAGTTACTAGGCGATGAGGCACACCGTACACATATACATATATATGGTAACGGGAGTTGCGCACAAGTCTTAAAGTTATGAAGTTCAAATACTGTGAGGAAATGTGTTGGTATGGGCAAACGCGTCGTATGCCGTAAAGCGGAAAGTTAGCTGGGTCATCAGATGCTGAATAAGGACTAAAACTGAAGTATTAGAAGTCTTTTAGAATAAATGATTTTTTTAAAATATATTTCTTTAAAACAAATGTATGTAAGAAAAAATAAGGAACATTTAGATAATTAATGCGTATGTGTTAAAGTAAATGGGTTGGTCCGTCGAATTTAAAGATTATGAAATTCGAAGATGGAAGTAATGGTGAGGGCGCTATTGAAATAAAAATTGAGATGAGTACATTATGCACCATACGCCTAATTCATACGCTGTATGTACGTGGATGAAATAGAATAGAAAAAGCAAATCGTTAGGCTTAAGTTAGGACTGTTTTATAGGGTCCGCCCGAAGTAGTATCATTTACATTTTATGTTTTTTTTTTCTCAACCATTATTTACAAAACATATTACTATTACGTTATTCTTAAATTAAAATTTATTAAAACTACTCCGTGAGACATGGTATCAAGTACGCTGGCCGCATTTCCCTGTTGAATGGTTATACTTCATCTTTTTTTGCAAGAAAAAAACTAGCCCTCTTGTCCCGGTTGCAATAATAAACTATAAAAAAATTGAATAGTCGAATTTTTACATAATACAAATATTTTAGAATTAGGAGTAAATTTAAAGTG
>DWHO01004575.1:0-10971 GCA_018247575.1 Eurytides lysithous rurik
GTCATAAACTGAATCCAGAGTCGGAACAACTGTTTGATCGCTCAAATTTTTGTCTCATTTGGTAATCGAACCCACCACATAGCTCGTAATACCAGTTAGCAAGTGATCATTAAAACTGCTGCACTTATCGTACGGTTAAGTAGATTCGCCCGGCTCTTTATTTGCTTAAAATATGAAATAAAAAAATGGACTTACATAGGATAGCTACGAATCAAAATAGGAAACAATTCCATAACTATCACGTTGCGGCCCATCTTTAGATATGGATCAGCGACCATTTTAACGAACGGGGAGAACGACGCATCCAAATAACCGCTAACCATAACCTGCGCAAGGCTTAGATTTAGTTTATAAGCAAAAAAGTTACTTCAGTTTATGTATGCAGAGGTGATTGGAAGGTTTGACTTGTGTTTTTGTTGTAGACCTCGGTGTGGTACGTCAGAGAATATTATATGGCGGGTTGCGCTTGAAAACTATTTCTATATGTTTTGTATGTAGCCCACTGTACGAACAGTTTTTTTTAAATAAATATCAAGGGACATCTAACACAGTCATCTGATCCCAAACTAGACAGAGCCTGTACTATGATAAGCAGACAATTGATATTCATACTCATATATTTGAAATGAATGCTTATATAGGTAGTATTAACCCAGACACAAAACAACTACTGCTCATCGTACAAATATTTTGTCCCGATTGAGAATCGAACTCACGAACTTTGCCTTTGTGTAGCCTTACCGCTTCACTAGAGGTCAGTCGATTCGTTAATACATAGGAAACAGTACCAACTCATTTGCAGATTCTTGTTACCATTGCATTTTGAGTAATCTACCACCAAGCAGTATTTCGTAAGCATTACTGTTTTTCGCTTTGAAGGACAATTTTCCCAGCGTAATTGATAATAATGTCCCGATCGGCTCCGGCCACGGCGGCTGATCTATAGGTACAAGAGATCAGCCAAGTGTGCAGGATATATTATAGTGCTCAAGCTTTTGCGTAGATACAGGTGGACTCACTCTTCCTTTACTCTCAAAGCTCGATAGGACGGATAACCGGCACGACCGGAGAGAGATCAGGCGCAGAGGCGGTGACATTAAACCGACCTCTTAATAACGACTTCTCCAAACCACCGCTTGATAGCGTAGACGAGAAGCCGGTACCGACTTTTTACACGTCCATCGGACGCATGGAACATCTTACTTTTCAGGCAATCGGGTGATCAGCCAGTAATGCCCTAACCAAACTAAGAAATAATAACACAGTCATGTTTTTCCGCGCGATTTGAATCCACGTCCCCCGATTTGTAAAGTGCGGGCCTATACCACTATGCTATGGAGGCAGCGTAATCCAGTAATAAATTTCTAAGTGGCTACCGCAGCGTATTACCTAGCGTTTTTGTGTGGCACTACGTTGTTATTGGCAAACGTCTCGCTTAACATCAAACGTCATCAATACTACATAACGATTATTAACTCGTCACTACATATCGAAAAAAAAATGTCTCCCAAGTCCAGTGATTATCAGTTCTTAATTGTATTAATCGAGTTGGTGAAAATTCTTCCCGGATTAGTTACTATATATGACGTTCAAACTTACTTAACAATTCTGATTGGAAAATAACATAATGTAGCCAAAGATCTAGTTAGTTTAAGTCTGTAACAGGTTTAATATTTTATAACTGGCTCATTGGTGCAATGGTCAGTGCTCCTGTCTGCAAAGCCGGAGGTCGTGGTTTGATTCCCATCTAGGACAAAATATTTATACGAAGAAAAGTATTTTTTCTGTGTTCGGGCGTTGACTAAGTATGAATTTAAAATATATAAGTATGAATATCAGTTCTCTGGTTACCTCTTAGGCTGCCTAGATTGGAATCAGACGGCCATGTCAGGTGTCTCTTGATATTTGTTTTTTTTTTAATTCAGGACGTTTTAAATAATACAAAGTTCATTATATTAGGGCAGATTGAAATGTTACATGTCTTAATGTCATAACTAACCTAGGCTGACTTTATTTTATTCTAGTTAATTTAAGAAATAAATAACTTTATTTACCTGTGTTCTCCTTTTGAAATTCAGGGCATTAGCGATGCACGCGGAACCGTCTGGGCTAAAATTGCATTTTTTCTCGTTTGTTTCGAACGGATTCGAAGTTGGCCAAAAGACGACGACCGAGAGAGAGCTTTTCGTCTCTTCGGATAGTGTTGTATTTCGGTTCATGCCGGGACCTGCAACAGAATACGTTTTTAGTCGAACATATCCTCAGCCTTCCATATACCAGCAACTGCTTAGTGATGCATTCTGAACATATATATTACAATAGACATTTATTTGACTCTCGGAAGAAAATTGGGAGCCTTCTAATTTTTTAAACCTCTTTTTGCATGTGCACGTTACAAGACATTTTCACTATTATCGAAGGATTGCAATCATTATTTTTTGTCCTCAAATTAATTCTATGAACTTCCAAAATAGATGCTTAAATCGAGCAGGAAATGTAATTTCTAGATAACTTGAAATTATTTATCATTTGTATACAAACTGATAACTGGTTTTGTTTGTATGTTCACAAAAATATATTAGGAATTATTTCGTTATTCCAACTTACATACGCTTTTGACAGTTATAATTTTACTGTTCGCTATATATAAAAACTTTTGTTTTGAAACGCAATAAGAGTTAATTAGAAAAGTGTTAAGATATGAAACATGAAGATGTCGTGATACGTTACATATTTTGATGTACAGAAGCATATGAAGATGTAAAGTTTGAAGGAAATGGAATATTATGAAAAAATAAATATAACAACGTTACTTACAGTCAGCAATCAAGCCTTCAGGATAGCCTGTGTCCTGGGCAGCCGTTGCCAGTTCACAAGCAAAAATCAGCCCCAAAATCGATTTCATGACCTGTAAAATAATTTATCACCTAACAAATACATTGCAATGTACGCACGACTGGCCGATGGTACTGTTTAATTAAAACTAATCGAAGCATTTCCCGTATACACTGAAAATGGAGGAACGAATAGACATGCCTTTGTTAGTTGAATTAAATCGATGTGGTAGAACTGTTTGCAGAATTTGTTTGCAATCTCTTCCCGTCTTCACATATGATGGTGAATGCGGTGAAGGTTGGACCTGCTGCCTTCAGCTATTGGCTAGGAAAATGGCGGATGTAAGTCCATGTTGACCAGACATTTAGAGCAGACGATTAGATAATCCACTTGCCAAGCGATGGCTTGACCACATAACATAGTGAATAGAGTGACAGTTTTATCATCGTCATATTTATAGGTCAAGAAAATTGTTACGTACTTTGACACCTTGATTCGGAATTCTAGATAGATAACTGATACAACTAGATAGCATGTTTCTAACATACATCTTTGTATATGATATATATATATATATATTTTTTATAAATGTGCTGAAGACATATTATGTAATTTATTTACCATTTAATCTTTGTATCCTCTTATGTCTTCTTCTCAGCCTCAAATTAAATTTCATATATATTCAAATTTAGATGATTGTTGACACAAATAATTGATTTCATTAATGAAATAAAAGAATAAAACTTTGTTGCCAAGAATAATTTATAATTCGCTTCACTCTTTTTAATGTTCTTTCTTACCAATTTTCAAATTATTAGAAATCAGTTTGTGGCATAATAGAAACTAAGTATCTCTCGATCATAACAACTTTCCGCTCTGTTTTCATCGCGTATAGTTTCGATTGATGCGAAAATTATACAATGTAGAGAAATAATGGCTGCAATCTTTTCTCTGAAATATCTGAAAAATCATATAGTTTTCTTATGAATCAACATTATTTTTTCACTAATTGGTAATTACGGTACAACAAGTAACTAATTTAACTAGTATGTTATTAAAGTTACAATATTAAATGAAGGATTCAGTTCGGTTTAAGAAAGATGCTGAAATAACAATATAATGCTTCGCGGCCTCGGTTAGGCATTACTTGCACAACCGCGATTCTGGTAAAAGGCAGTTTTGAATACGTGATAAAAATGAGCATAATCAGCTGGGCCACATCACTCTCTACGGCCAACCTATTCTTTGGAAAAAGGAGCCCAAGTATACGTCTTTCAAAAAACACATAATAGCAGTCAGGAACAAAGCCGCATACGTTTGCGGCCGACTTCACTATCTGACCAATTCTTTGAGCAATAAATGCCCCTAAGACACAAGGTCCTTCTCTACAAAGCCAGCGTCTGACCTACAATGTCGTAGGCTTGTCAAGTATTCGCGCATGCAAACAGTGTCATCTGAACCGCCTTCAGGTGATACAAAATAAATTCATCCGCTCCGCTATCGGGGCGGAGTGGTATCAAGGCAACGTCGACCGTTGTGAAAACTAGCATTTCCACGGATTCGGCGATCCGATGAAGCTTTATAGAGCCGCATAGGCTAAAATTACCTACGTCAGACAAGATTAAGACTAAGAGATAAAAAAATGTGGATGACTGAAATAAATCTCAGGATAATGTGAACACTACGAAGACCCGAGTTATAAATCCCACATATTCACTTGTTAGTTTGATCCGTGTCTAATTTATTTTATATTTTATATAATGCAATGTTAATAGTAAGTGAAAGAAAAATGAAGTTGGAACAAAGGACGCTTGCTCATTTAGGCTTAGAATAGGATGCTAGCAGCTGTCCTATTCCTAGCTCGATATTTAAAGAAACCTTAACGAAACTAGCTTGTAGGTTTCCTTATAGTATGTACCTACATATGAAATTGGGACTTTGTTAAACTGGCCTTTTTCATCTGAAATATCCAGGTTCGAAATTCCAGATTCAATTCTTTTTTCAAATTAGGCTGCTGTATTTCTTTTTCGAATTTAGTCAGATACCATTTGATTTTTCTTCGACATTGTTGTGTTTACAAAATGGAAAATTGACACTCACCATACTTTTTTTCGTACTTTTATTGGGTTTGAATAATTTTTTTTTCAAAGAAAAAAGTCAATATAGGATTGATGAGGCAGTCCAATCCGCCTTAAAAGATTTCATTGATTCCCGTTCTCAAGATATTTTTCAGCGATTAAATTAATGAAGTATATCTATAAAATATTAAAATTACATAGACATTAATGTTACACTCTTTGGTTTATTGAATACGTAATTTTATACCTTTTTTTTGTATAAAACGCTAATTTCATATGTAAGGTCCAATTATGTAAATCATAAACAGAAGTAATTTTTGTGTAAAAAAAGTGTCATGGCGGCTATGTTGCAAATTATTATAAACCATCCGGTTTCCCCTTTAAGCCTGATTAGACCTTTTAGTCCCAACTTTAGTCTGGTTTTTCCTACAAGTATCGTTTACGAAACCTTCCAATAAATAATGCAACCCTTTATATTTTTAGGAAGAAATGTTAGTTAACTAACTGACATTGAGATGATTGGATATTTTTATTTAACATGAAATATGTTGTTGGATGATTAAAGCATTTTTTTAGTTTCAATATTTCATTTGTCGATCGAAGTTTCTATGAACTACCCGTATAAATACAAAAAACTACACGAAAATTGAATAACCCGAAAAAGGTTAAATGATAGTGAATATTCTTCTTAGGTTAATTCGTGATTACAACACTTTATGTGAGCAATAGGTATTTGTTTTTCTACATATTCGTATTATTTTTTATTAACGAGTGAGAACTTTTTTTCTACATTTTCTGCATAAATACTTGGTCTTTAAAACAGGCTCCCCACTCGTCAGGTCGGTCTAAATAAGCTACGTTGAAGTGTCATCTCATTAGTGAATGCGGTCATGGATTATTTTTATGTATGCCGATGTTTTTACTTTAGCATTTTTTCCTAATGTTAATGTTACAATATTTTCTTCACGTAAGTTAATACTATCGGCCATTGATTTATTTTATTTTGTATTTTAAGTAGTTCGAATAGTTTCATGTCGTCTTGTATATATGATGTGTGTGTAAATTAAAATTACCTTTCATAGGTAGGTTTAAATTCAAATTCAAAATCTTTACTGTTTTAAAATATTATGTTACCTCACTATTTGTCATAATATAGATCTTCATTTCTTCGTTTATAATTACAATTAAAAAACTTACAATGTTTTTACATAAGTACTGTGTGAACGCGGTGTTTCTAGTCTAAAGCAATTCATTAATAATAATATAATTTAGTCTTATTCACTAGTTTTTTTTATTTACCGACAGTTCTAGCGATCGAATAGAGCAGAATGTAATTATAGTAGACCTTGGAGTGAGGAAATTGAAATTACACGAGGCAATACTTAAGAACTTCCTGCAGGAAAATTGTTTTGTTGCTTTTAGACATCTACGGTCGGCGTTGCAACGGTATATTATGAAATATTTATAGACTAAGACCCAATTTCATAACGCTCTGTTAGTTTGCTAAATGACCTGTTAAATGTACTAAAAGAGTGTAAAGATAAGTATGTGATATACAGTATTCTTATGTTTTTAATTTATGAGGTATAATTTTTAAGTGACCAATTTTTTATATATTGAAGAATTTTTTGGCGAAAGGGACACGACGTAGTATGTAATTTTATAAAGTAGTTTATCTTTTAATTCATCAATTCAGAGTAATTATTATTTTCAATAGGTGGTAAAAATGGGGATTTAATTCATACACATGTATACTTTTTTGAACCATGGCCACATACCAATCTTTTTAGACATCTAATTTAGTTTTAAATTAAGAGGTTACACCACCCTGAGAAGCTAGAAAAAGACTCGAAAATCATGAACATTTTGTGGCGAAACTAATGCAATTTTTTTTATGTCAATCACTACACACTTTTAGTACATGTTTTCAGCTACTCGAAAGTACTTTTCAAAACTAAATATGTTAATAATTGGCAAATATACACATCTTCGCGGGTATGATGCGGCAATATTTGTTGTTTTTTTTTAGACAAATTTTCTACTTAAAACCTTTGATTAAACAAAAACGGTACGGTACCAACCAACACTAAACTGAATAATACAGCGGTAACCAACGTACGGATAACCAACGGACGGTAATTTTGTTACAAATGTGTGGAGAAAGCTGTTTTTTTTTTGCGTATATATAGTAGTGAATGAAACTGCTGTGATATTATTATAATTATGAATATCGTCATCGCTTATCGTCAATGCTTGCTTGTGAAAGAAATCGTAATAGAATTTCTTTCTACGGCTATGTGAAAATTACCGTCACACACAACCACTTTGTAATGTTAACTGTTACCGGAAAATCCGGATCGATGCGATTTGAAATCGCGACAAAAGGGCGACAACATTATAAATTCTGGAATTGTGGTGGTCTATGGACACGATAACTTACCATTATGAATACAGTTACTTTAATAGCCAACTGTTGTTTACGATTAACAAGATGGTATCAGAATATATCTATCTTACGGCATATATATCTTATTCAAACGTATACCGTTTTATTCTTAAACTGAATAAATTTTCTTTTCAAAGTATTTAAGTCAAATTTTATAAATAACGTTTAAAGGAACACTGTAATAACAATAAATTGTTTTGTCTATAGTAATTGATGTTTCATATGTTAATTTATAGATGCTTGCACTTTGTTAAGTGATTTGTAACCGTAATTATAATATACTCGTATAACCTTTTGTAACTCTTTAAAGCTATGTTTAAACAATGATTTACCTCTATTTTACAAACTGAGTAATCAGAAATCATTTTTTTTTCATAAACATCGATGTATTGTTAACAGCAAATCTTCGTACATCGTTAAACAGTAGCAAATGGCATGTGTTAATAAAAACTCGAGCTGTTTTGGCCAGTATCAGTGTTTCAGTGTACCTGCGAGCGACATGAGAGTTAATTATATAACTCGACGAGAATCTTGCGTACTCCATCTGGCCGCTCCTTTGAAACAAACCCTGCTGACCTCGAGCGTTGCCAAAAATTAAATATATTCACGTAACGGCAGCGGCAGAGCGGTGAGTGTATTAAGGTATTGGGAACGTGTTACGTTATTCGAGTGGTCAATGAAGGACGATATAGATACGAAGTAAATAGTTCGACAGCAGAAACAATTTCGTATTTCTATGTATTATAATACAGTATACATTTGTACCGCAATCTTCTATTAAGTATTTTAGGAGATGAAGTGGTGAGGTAATTCGTTCTACTGATGATAAGTGGCGTGCCTGCTACTGAACCTGTTTGGCCATATGCCGCGTTCGTTATCAATTTTTTTTTAATTTTTTTTAATTTTATATTTATCAATGCACGCTTGCAACATTGCACTTCAAACCGAAACACGTTACTATTTGGTGGTAGAATGACTGACAATGTAATGGTACTACTCCAAGCGGACTCTGAGTCCTACCGCTTTGTGTAATCAAGATTAACTGTTTATTTTACAAAGATACAAAATATAAAAATGGAGGAGATTCTCCTCCATTGAGATTCGAAGTTCCTTTAATCGCTGATCCTATGTTCCAGCCACTACGACCCACAGCCGTGTTTCCCATAAATGATTATTATATATAATACATGAATGCACAGGTGCAGGTCTCTAGAAGAATTATAACCTTTTATGACATTAGCTGGCCTATCAAGTCCTACCATTTTCGACAGATATCTTAACAACTACTTAACCAACTGAAGTAAAAAATTCATTTAGTATTGTTTTGTTCAAAATGAACTATCGTCGTATATAGCGTTGTTGTACAGCTATATATCGTTATTTATTCAGGCGTTGTCAAGTGCGTAACAAACTAACAACTAACATTTCAACCTGTATGTGTCAGAGGAAGGAAGGAGAAATAGTATTTATTATGAAATAGTCTTGTAGTATTATACTGGAGATAGAAATACTAGGGTAAATAATTAGCGAGTGAGCAGGTCGGTGTTTACCGCATGATAATGGCACGAAAGACTTCGACGGCTACTCGCCGACGCACTTTCGTCTGGTTGTGGCAACATTTTTTTTTTGCATGCGGGCGTAGAAAGCCAATTATTCACTAACGCGGCTCCAGTCTGGGGCTGAGACGCGGCCAGTACCGGTTTTACCGGCAGTCCCACTTCGCGCCGCCCCACGTTTACACGCGGGCTCGGAGGCGAACGTTGCTAATTCGCGCGGCGAATTTAAAATGTGTGTTGCCAGTTGAGCGGAATTAGAAAAAGAAAAAACAAAAAACAACGTGCATTGGAAAAAGAAATCGAAAAGAGAACGGAACGTGCCTTTTGAACCGTGCTTTCCTGTATCGGTGACGATGAACGACACCAACTGGAACAGCACTTGGCAGTGGTATAAGGATGTGGTCAGGTCCTGGCTGGAGGACCCCGGAGCGGAGGAGTTCGGTGGTCTGAATCTGACTTCGCTGATGATGGACCAGGCGTATATGATAGGCGTATCGGATAGAAACGTCAGTGTATACAGCGTCTCCGATGATTGTTTTCGAGTAAGTCAACAGTGAAATGCCAGTTATTATCTTATAATGTACAAGTTTTTAAATGTTATCGCGTTATTGTTATGTAGTTACATTCGCTAGTTGACTACTGGTGCCTTTTTTAACATGTATGAATCAAGCTCGGTGCGATAACAGGTTTTAATATTTACTTAGGTTGTTTTAAACCAGCCTTTTACCGAAGATGACGTTAAAATATATCGTCTGCGATTCCATAAATATTTGTACACAGTAATGTTTCTTTGTTTTGTTCTCGAGTTTACACATAAGAGCTGTCAAGTGGAAAGTTGTTATCTTCTTTTTTTTTGACATAATCTTAATCATCATCAGGTTATTCCCTTATTATATTACATTGAATACAATAAACAAAAGACATCTTTCTAATTGATTAATATCTCTGTTATTAATCATGCTTAACAAATAATACAATATTTATAATGTTTAGGCACAAAGTTTGAATACTCAACATTGAATGTCTGTTTATTAGTTAAAGGCTCCATTCGATTGCTAACTCAACAAAACTTTTCTGTTATAAAGTAATATATGTAAATAAGCACCAACATTCTTTTGTTATAATTATTGAGTTGGGTAAAGATTTGATAAACTGTGGGCTTAGAACTGGTCCTATGCTTTATTATTGACGGATAGAATTTGTATTCGAATAAAAGATAATTTATATTATATAGAGAGAAAGTACTATAGATATATTTGTCACTGATTAAGTTCAATGTTGATATTAACGTCGACACAAAAAAAAATTGCGTGTATGTTTATGCTGAAGTAAGAGGAAAAACTAGCCAAGCTACATAATAAGATGTGTACCATTTGGCATAGCAATTTCAGATATTTTAAATTATTAATGAGCCCGATTCATTTGAGGTTTATATATATATATATATAGTCATTCATGAATAAAATCTAAATGTTGACACACACTACATTAGATGACGCTCTATAGTTAAATAAAAAGTCTTAAATATTTTGAAAAAAATTTGGTGTTTTGTAAATTGACTGTGCATTATTAATACATTGCAATATATGCTATAACCGTTATCAGAAAAAAAAAATCGTGCTGCGTAGTAAAAAATATATAACAATATTCGATAATTGTATTAAAAGTACGTGGTTATTACAACTATTCCAAAGTTTATAACTCAAAATTTAGATTATTTAGATGATGCTTTAAAAAAATACGTTTGAGATACACAAAAAAAAATGATAATTATGGATTAATACCTAAAGAATTTTCTGCACAGATGATAAGTATTTCTTAACAGATTTACATTGTTATGCAAGGTAAAAAATAAAACTGTATTAAATGAATTAACGTTGAAGCGAGATATTAGTAGTTCAAGCGGATTGAAAATAATTTACACATTTTTATTTGTTTAACTTAAGTCCGCCTAATTTTCAGCCAGTACCGGATTTTTATACTCTTTAAGTAAAATATGTAAAATGTAGTTTTAAAGTTGTACGAGAAGCTTAAAAAGCAGGCATATGTAATTGCT